>CM044018.1:4379950-4634950 GCA_024085815.1 Flaveria linearis | reverse complement strand
TTCATGTCAACAATAATCATTTCGTCCACGTTAAGTTAGAAGGAGATTATCTGATGCCAACATTAAGTAATCTTTGGATTCTTAACCGAAGCGTACGTGCTGCAGAATGGGAGATTATGTATAGGATTCGTATCTCGGAATACAACGCAATAATAGAGAATAATCGAGAACCCCCAGCTTATATAAATTTTTTTAATTCATAATTTGTAATATGCGAATTACATATTTTAATTTTAATTTTATTATTGTATTCGTATTATTTAATATTAAACTGTTTAAATAATTTTAATTCAAATTATGTATATGTTAAAATAAAAAAATTAAAAAAAAATATCTTTTAACCTTTCAAAATATCAATATTAAAAAAATATATATATATATATTAAAACTCAAAAAATTAAAAAAAAAATAAATATATAAGCTATACGCCGCGTATGGACCCATACGCGACGTATAGCTCCTCCACGTATGGGTCATAAGTCACGTATGGGTATAAAATGTCAAACCCTATACGCCGCGTATGGACCCATACGCCGCGTATAGGGTATAAAACGTCAAATCAACAACGCACCCTATACGCCGCGTATGGAGCCATACGCGGCGTATAGGGTATAAAACGTCAAATCAACAACGCACCCTATACGCCGCGTATACGCCGCGTATGGACCCATACGCGGCGTATAGGGTACAGGGGTGTTGATTTAAAATTGGGGGGTGTCTAAATAAAGGGACCCTTAATAAATTTCTTTCTCCATATTTAATAACTTTCTTTCTTCATATTTATCTTATTCTTTAGGCATATATTGGTGGGTGGAGCCCGTGCTATGCAAGGGGGGTTATTTAAGTTAAAAGTTTTAATTCTAATTATTTATATGTTAGTAGTAATCATTCAAAAAAAGATTACGTGCGAAACGATAATAAAAAATATAATAGAAAAAATACTATAAAAAGATAAATACCTCAAAACAAATAAAAAATACTATAAAAAGGTATTCCTTTTATATCATCACTATTAGTTAACTATCTTTTCACTCGTTTAATTGAGCCCCTTGAGTACCTGCTATAAACATAAGAGAAAACAACAAAAGAAAAAAACGGTTGAGCCAAAGAATGCTCAGTCATGAAAATAAACAATAGCAATACAATGATCAATAACAAGAAAAATAAGGTGATCAGTTAAAAAAGCCAATAATAGTGATCATCTAAAAGTAATACCCATATGAGCCAATCACAATAAACAATTAACAATTGATACATTAGTTGCAGTTCTAATACGCCAATATATGAGGTAGAAATATGGGCACACACACCTAACCATCTCACCAATAAACAATAATAATGATATCCTAAGATTGATCCATATGCCTCTTTTAAAACTAACCAATATGTGCAACAACGTAGCACACAATAATAATGTAGAGATGTTCTGGTCTAATCACTCTACCATAAATAGATCACGTCACTTGTGCACAATGACACCCTATGTCCCCATAGGTGCATGTGCTCGGGTATGGAAGTCAATAATACAATACAATCAAGTCGAAAGAATACAATAAGTTACTCTAAGGCTCATAACCCTTAATCAATGTCAGTAGCCATACTAGTAATCAATAATTTAGGAGCATGTGACAATTAATACAAAGCAAATAAATCATATCGGAAGCAAACAATGCCAACTATACGAGTCAATACTTGTAACAACAATATATACTTCAATAGCTACATGTCAAGTCACAACTTCAAAAAATAGAGATCACGAATGAAAGGTATTCATGCTACGAGAGAGGAATGGTCGAAATCTGTACCTTAGCTTTGCTCATTCGAAGTTAGCGCAAAACTCAATGACGGCCCTATTTAATCTACATATTAATATTATTCCACAATTAGATTTTGAACTTGTATTAGGTGTTATTTTGTTATTTATTCATTTTTATTAGTGCTTATAGTTCTCTAATTATGTCTTATATAATCTTTAATTATTTTGATTTAATTGGTAAATAAATAAACATAAAATATACAATGGTTCCGTGAGTTTTAAAAGAACAAAAGGAAATCATTTTCATCATTGAATTTATTTATTTAGTTGTCAAGTGAAATACATTTGTTAAGTCTGTGGATTCATTGTGTAAAATTATAATAATGATAAATAAAAAAAGACATCATATTTATATGGTTATAAATAATAATAGAATGACTCATTTTAAAGTAAAAGTATTTTATATGCATGCATCTGCATGTTATCCTTAATAAAACAATAATGAAAACTACAATTTATGAATTCTATCCCTTAGCACACTTGCATGCAATCTTTGTATTTTGCATTGTTGTATTTCACTTTATGTAATATATTTAATTATCTTAAAATTTAACAGAAGCATCGGTTTTCATATTGTTACCTTACGAGGAACAGAACCACCGGAGATGCTCTAGCAACAATTGTGGTGGTACGTAGTTCCGACGGTCACCAACGGTGGTGTGTGAGCAGATTTGGTCAAGGAAAGATTTAAAGCTGCAAATCGAGAACGAGATTCGTTTTATTATTGAGTTACGTAAGAACGGAGAAGAACATTAGACAAGTTCAGGGTTACCTTGGAGTCGAAGCGGTAAATCAATCGGTAGGACGTAGTGTGTGATTTAACGTCAAAAAGGCACCTTGTAAATCAAGCTGTCGGATTAGATAGTGATCATTGTTCAAACGTTCGCCTACAACTCATTGTTCAAACGTTCGCCTACAGCTCATTGTTCAAACGTTCGCCTACAGCTCATTGTTCAAACGTTCACCTACAGCTCATTGTTCAAACGTTCGCCTACAGCTCATTGTTCAAACGTTCGCCTACAGCTCATTGTTCAAACGTTCGCCTACAACTCATTGTTCAAACGTTCGCCTACGACTCATTGTTCATACGCTCTTAATTGACTCAAAGCTCAAAGATTGTAAATGAGGTCGCAAGAATGATGCTACAGTGGATCACTAGAAAAGTAGAAAATCGTTATCTGGGTTGCATGCCCGTTGTTCTGATCGACGATCCACGATGTTGCTTTGTTATCCGCTATATATATTATTCATCAATCGTAGGTAGGATTTTCCTGTTTTTTGATTAAGCTTGAATTTTTAGATTTTCTTTTAATATTTATGAAAATTATTTTACAATTGTATTTGGTAACCCCTATTCGGATGGTACCGTCCGTCATTGCAGTTGGTTTTTATCTGTTTGACTGAGGATTTTTGAACACTTGACTGGTTTGTCGTCAACTTTAAATATAATATAAACTATATATTTGTTTGGCTTGATATATTATTGGATACAAAAACACTGAACAATAAAACACTTGAATGTATTACAGTTACTTTTGGCGGGAACTTGAACCTTACCCGAACTGACCCTTAACTAAACTATGTCACTTAATTGTTGTTACACAATAATAATAACTTAAGTATTATACTATCTATGCTAAACTTAACATGTCTAACAATCGCGCCCCTAAGTTTAGCATTCATGCATCAATCTTCATCCAATCTTTAATCTTTTCTTAGGTGGAAAATCTGCACCATCATCGGTCTTCTGGTCTTTAGAATCCATCTTGCTTCCTTGTCCATCTTCAATAACAAATTCTCTACCTTTGCACTTTAGATGATCATTCCAACATCTCTAAATAACGAAGGTAGACAATCTTACTGGATTTAATGAATTAATGATATTGTCTTGATCACCTGGTATGAACATCTTTAAATCATAGCCCATTTGCGTGACCACTTCCGCCCACTTTACATCCTTGTTTATTTTAGCATAGCCTCCTAAAAGTTGTACCATCATGTACGTACAAATTCTTCAAATTTATATGATGACCAAATATATACCTTGGTGGCATTGGACTTGGGATTTTTATTTTTAAAAAATCTGAGATGGGCCAATCACCACTCTTACAAATTCATCTTCAAATTTCTTCTTGTGTTTCTGTACCTTAGTGGCTATTTGAATTGAATCCATGAAAACAATACAATCTTGAAGTGATGAGACTTGAGTCAGATACATAACCGACCCCTTTCCCTTATTGCGGTTGTCTTCGTTTCTTTCTGTCTCAACTGAAATTTCTTCAAAATGTTTCCACAATCTTGCCTTTTCATAGTCTTCTTCCGATACTTCTTTTTTCCAACTGTTTAATTCCGCATGAACTTGAGGTTGCGTGATATAGCATTTATCTCCTTCAAAAGTAATCTCATAGCCTTGTTTGTTAACAATTGTGTACTTAAAACATTTTTCTTCATGGTGGGTACATAGTATATATTCCTAATAAATAACACTTGATTGTTACAGTGTAACTTTACATTCCCTTTACCCCTGAAGTATTCTTTTGTATATCCGTACGTATATGCTTCAATACCATAGGAGTTTAATAATTTTATAAATACTTTCTTGTTACCTGTAGCATGTTGTTTTCTAGTGAGATTTACATGCCAAATCTCATTCCATCTTCCACAATCTGTTCCCTTTATCACGAATTCTGTGACTCCGGTTCATTTAGGGCAATTTCTTCTAATATGAAATGATTTCTTGCAGTGACTGCATAACTTACCTCTTGGATATTATTTTCCCTTTTCAATACCAATTTGGGTATTGAATTCCTTCTGAGCAGCCTTGCATTTTCTTGTCATGGAAGTGTCATTTGATCAAGAACACAATTCTTTGATTGTTCTTCATATGTCTTTGAACACGTGGCTCTGATGCCATTTATTAGATACAAAAACACTGAACAATAAAACACTTGAATGTCTTCTCGTAGAGAGTTTTATACATTCACCAACCACAATTACATACATCATCGGCTCCTATTATACATACATGAGGGCAGTTATCTACCAACCGTTGGAAGTAGTATAATAACTTAACATAAGTATTATACTATCTATGCTAAACTTAACATGTCTTACATTGATAACCTATGGAAGTGGTAATTAAGTAAATAGGTTACAGAAGAAAAACTTGGCCCATATTTGTACCAATTTGCACAAATATATACCTCAAGTCAAGTGTCCTTACCTTCGAGTTTATTTAAACAAACTTTGCTTGTTTAATATATACATTCAGATATATTGATGATTCTTAAAACCTCATAAGAAAAATATCTTCGTTTTAATTGTTCTAACAAAAATTGCCCCACACATCAAGGCATGCTAGGATATAACTCTATATTTTCAAATTTGTTTCAAGCGCATGTAATGTATCTACTAATTGTTAGAAATAGAACGTGTTCTTGAACTTATGATAACATGAAAGGAAAGGCACGTGGTGAGGTTGGAATTAAGTCAATTGACATTCACATACCAATAGTGATGAGTAATGTAGGGCTATAAACAAGCTAAGCCAAGCCTAGTCAGGATGGGCTTGGCTCTGTCGACTTGTTTGTCTTAATGAGAAATTGTAAGCTCAAGCTAGACTCGTTTATAAACGACTCAACCCAAGTGTAAGCCAACCCCCCCCCCCCCCCCGGTTCTCGGGAAACCTCACAGTTGGTTAACCATAGCATAAAATCAGTTTAATAACAAAACATTGCAGCGGAAATAATTAAACATTCATTTAATACTTAAAAACCATATCGTACTCATACATTTGTTCTTTAATTGTAAACAAAACATATTACTTGTTCTTAAATTACAATCAAGATTTCACAAACAGGAATGCCATCCATAGCTCCCCAAGTAGCTTCGTGGTGCCATCCTCAGCATCAGCGCTTACCTGTCCACTATTATGCATAAAAAGTCAGCTATGTTGAGTGAATTCTAGTTTTATATAAATAAGAAAATATAAGCTTTTATCCTATGTAATGAACACGCATACATCATACCACATAACATTACTTGCATCATATTAAGCACGTTCATTATCTTTCATTCTTTCATTATGTTTTCACTTCATCATAAGCGAGATTGCACAAAGCAAGAGCTCCATGTTGATCGACAACAAATGTCGATCCCCGTCAGTACACATCTTCATGGTAGCTAACCCCCGACAGTTGATCCACACTGCAAGGCACTCAGCCCGCTCATGAATACGGATCCATCATCATACGTGAGACTCACATAAATGAAGTCTATCATAGTGCTTGCAAGACTTTTCACCATCATACGAGCTCGGGGTAACATTCATTAGGTTCCACTTCTTATTAACATTATCTTTCACATAATATATAATAAGTAACTTATTAAGTGCACCACATACCAAGTACTAGTCATCCTTATCTTAAAAACCTTATATTTAATATGCATAATAGCCCCAAAAACATGGAAAACACTTAAATAAGGGATCTAGAACTCACCTGAACTTAGTTATATAACTTCAATCCTAAGCTACTTAAGCTACAGTCCGAATACTCTAGCTGCACGAAAGTTAATACATAAAAACGTCATTTTCTTCATAATTTCGCCCACAGTTTACTGGCAGTTTCGCTGCTAGTTTCGCTAGCAGTTTCACTGCCAGTTTTGCTGGACAGATTCGCTGCCTTGAGCGCCCAACTTTCGTTGGAATTTCCTAGTTTCGCAATATCTAAGGGTCAATCTGGGCACCGGCGAACTTATCAGCGAAACTGTAGTTCCGCCCCAGCGAAACTGTAGTTTCGCCCCAGCGAAACTGTAGTTTCGCCCCAGCGAAACTGTAGTTTCGCTTCATAGTTTCGCTGGATGAGTGCACAGTTTCGCTGGATCGGGGCACAGTTTCGCTGGATGCATATCAATGACGAACCAACCCGTTTTTAAGCCAAAATCTTAACTTTTTACGTCCAAATCCTTGGTTTACCTTCCATGAAACCATTTCTAACCTTTTTACACGTTTTCATATGTAAAAATTCGACCTTTATGTGTTTCTTTGTGACTTTTAAAACCCCAAAACCCTAGAATCCGGGTTTGATCAACAGAGAGGTTTAGAGGTCGATTCTTACCTTGTTTGTTGCTCCTTTCCTTGAGATTTGATGCATAAACACCCAGATCTTCAATCCCTTGACCTTAGAAGCTTCAAATCTTGTGTTTCTTTCACTTTCTCTCTCTACTTTCTCTCTCTATGGATTTTTGGAGTTAGGGTTGAAATGGAGAAGATGGTGGCTGCTTTGGGTAGGTTAAGGGCTGATTATGGGTCTCAATCCACTTAGGCTCTTGTCCATAAACCTAATTAGCCCATAATCCATTTTTCTTCCTTTATTAAATACCCACAATTAAGCCCATTATTCTCGATGACTCGTTTTGACTTTTCGGGGTGTTACAAGTCTCCCCCACTTATTTAGGTTTCGTCCTCGAAACCTGTCAGTCATCAAACAACTGGGGATAAAATCTCCTCATCTCTTCCTCGGTCTCCCACGTAGATTCTGAACCTCTTCTGTGTTTCCACTGTACTCGTACTAGCGGAACTACTTTATTACGTAAGCGCTTCTCTTTCCGATCCAGGATGGCCACCGGCTGCTCTACATAATTCAGTCACTCGTCGACTTCAATGTACTCTAATGGTACAAATACATCATCGTCTGCTAGACATTTCCTAAGATGAGATACATGGAACGTAGGGTGAATTCCACTCAACTCATCAGGTAATTCTAGTCTGTAGGCCACCTCCCCTACCCTTGCGATAATACGGAATGGCCCTATGAACCTTGGGCTTAGCTTTCCCCTTTTTCGAAACCTAATGATCCCTTTCCAAGGCGATACTTTGAGCATAACCTTGTCACCAACCTCAAATTCTATAGGTCTACGCCTCTTATCGGCATAAGACTTCTGGCGGTCCTTTGCGGCTTTCATGAATGCCTTAATTTTATCTAACTTCTCGGTTGTGACCTCAATCACTTCGAGACTCCCCAATTCCTTTTGCCCGATGTCACCCCAACACACGGGCGTTCTACACTTCCTACCATACAACATTTCGTAAGGGGGCATACCAATGCTGGCATGGTAACTATTATTATATGAGAATTCCGCCAACAGTAAGTGCTCATCCCAACTTCCTCCAAAGTCGATTACACATGCTCGCAGCATGTCTTCTAACGTTTGAATCGTTCTTTCCGACTGACCATCCGTTTGGGGGTGGTAAGCTGTACTAATATGCAGTCTAGTCCCCATTGAGTCGTGAAACCTCTTCTAGAACTTGGACGTAAATCGCGTGTCCCTATCCGAAACGATAGACACTGGCACGCCGTGTCGAGCCACGATCTCCTTGATAAATAGCTCTTCCAATCTCTCAGAGGAATACGTCTCACGAATTGGTAGGAAATGGGGGCTCTTTGTTAGACGGTCAACAATCACCCAGATCGCGTCGCTTCCTCTCGCCGTGCGAGGTAGCTTCGTAATGAAGTCCATTGTGATGTGTTCCCATTTCCATTCGGGGATATCCAAAGGCTGGATCTTTCCATATGGCTTTTGGTGCTCTGCCTTCACTTGCAGACAAGTCAAGCACTTGCTTACGTAGTTAGCCACATCTCGCTTCATTCCTGGCCACCAGTAATTTTTCTTCAGATCTTGGTGCATTTTCGTGGCACCAGGATGAATGGAATAGCGAGTTTTGTGAGCCTCATCCATGATCTTCCCCCTCAAATCCCCATAGAGAGTGATCCACATCCGCCCAGATCGGGTTCTAACACCCAGGGTGTTTTCCCCCAAATCTGAAACCTACCATTTCATTCTTTCAGAGTTGACTCTATCTTCTCTTAATGCTTTATCCTGAAACTCCCTCACCTGTTTCATAACATCAAGCATCATGATTATTTGGTAATCCCTGACCCGAATTGGTTCGGGTCGTCCTTTCCTGCTAAGGGCGTCAGCAACCACATTGGCCTTGCCTGGATGGTAGTGAATTTCGCAGTCATAATCTTTGATCAATTCCAACCACCTCCTCTGCCTCATGTTGAGTTCCTTTTGTTCGAAGAAATATTTCAGACTCTTATGATCAGTGAAGATGCTGCAATTCACCCCATACAGGTAGTGCCTCCAAATCTTCAACGTAAACACCACCGCGGCCAACTCCAAATCATGGGTAGGATAATTGGCCTCGTGGGCTTTTAATTGTCTAGAAGCATAGGCTATCACCTTCCCTCGTTGCATCAACACGCAACCCAATCCTGCATATGAGGCATCCGAGTAGACTACCAGGTCCTCGTTCCCCTCAGGTAGCGTCAGGACAGGGGCTTGCGTTAATTTTATCTTTAGTTCTAGGAAGGTGTTCTTCTGATCAGGACCCCATTCATGCTTCACGTCCTTCCGGGTCAGCTTAGTCAAAGGAGAAGCTATCTTGGAGAAATCCTGGATAAACCTCCTATAGTAACCTGCCAGACCTAAGAAACTGCGAATCTCGGTTGGCATCTTTGGAGGTTCCCATTGCATTACCGCTTCAACCTTCGCAGGATCCACCCTGATCCCCTCGGGATTAACCATATGACTCAGAAATTGAACTTCGCGAAGCCAAAATGCATATTTAGAGAACTTAGCATATAACTTCTCGCTTCTGAGTGTCTCCAACACCTCTCGAATATGATCGGCATGTTCTTCTTCACTTTTTGAATAGATCAAAATATCATCGATGAACACTATTACTGATCTATCCAACATAGGCCGACATACCCGATTCATGAGGTCCATAAAAGCAGCCGGCGCGTTGGTTAAACCAAAGGACATTACGAGAAATTCGTAGTGTCCATAACGCGTACAGAACGCTGTTTTAGGAATATCTTGTTCTTTCACCTTCAGTTGGTGGTAACCAGACCGCAGGTCTATCCTTGAAAACCAGCTGGCACCCTGAAGTTGATCGAACAAGTCGTCGATCCTTGGTAACGGGTACCGATTCTTTACGGTCAGCTTATTGAGCTCGCGATAGTCAATGCACATCCGCATGCTACCATCCTTCTTCTTGACGAATAAAACTGGAGCACCCCATGGAGAGATACTCGGCCGGATGAAACCCTTATCCAATAAATCTTGCAACTGGTCCTTCAGTTCTACCATCTCTGAAGGAGCTAATCGATATGGTACTTTTGCGACGGGCTGTGCTCCCGTAGCAAATCAATCTGGAATTCGATTTCGCGGTCCGGCGGCACACCAATCAGGTCTTCAGGAAAGACGTCAGGAAACTCGCGCACTACCGGCACGTCTGATAATTGTGGCTCTGGCGCGTCCACATCTTTTACGTAGGCCAAGTAAGCGCTACACCCACGTCTCATGTAATATTCAGCTGTGATGATCGACACGACCTTCGGCACACAGCACACCTTATCCCCACGAACAGTAACAGAACTACCATCGGGCACTGTTAGACGAATTATTTTCTTGCTACATACAATATTGGCTTCATAGCTAGCTAAGCAATCCATGCCTAACACCACATCGAAACCTCCTAAGGCCATAACATACAACCTAGCAGGGAACTTATAATCTTCTAACTCAATCAGGCAATCCTCAATCACTTCAGTTATCTTAGTGGACTTACTAATGGTTGTTTCTACATAAAAGGCTCGTCTATCTTTCTACTCTTATCATGCAATAGACGACAAAAGGCAGTAGACACAAAACTCCTACTAGCACCAGAATCAAAGAGCAAAGAAGCATATTCGTGATCCACCAGAAACATACCTGAAACTACTTCTGGATCTGCCCTGGCCTCCTCACGAGTTATGTTGAACGCCCTTGCCTTTGCCTTTGAAGCGTCATCCTTTTCCTTATCTCCAGCCTTAACCGCTCCCGATCCTCCTGATTTCCCTTTCTTGCAGTCCTTCTCCGTATGTCCTATCTCGCCACACTGGTAACACTTCACCGCCTTGCAATCTCTAGCTTAGTGACCCTCGCCCCCACATTTAAAACACTTTCCAGTCCCAACTCTACACTCCCCAAAATGGTGTTTTCCATATTTTCTACAGGCCCCCCTTCACCTGTATTTCCCTGTCTCCCTGATTGATCCTCAGCACTCATCCTCTTCTCTCCACCCCTGAAGTTATCAACTCCGCACCTCTTCTCATTTCCATTCTTGTTCCCACTCCACTCTCTCCACTTCTTCTGCACAGGTATTGGGTCTCTCTCATCGTACAACCTTCCAGTTAAATCCACCACAGACCTAAACGTGCCTGGTCTAGCCACAATCATGTGCCTCCTGATGTCCACGGGCAAACCCTGTATGTATCTCTTGATCTTCTTGGATGCAGGTGTTTCCATGTCTGGCACAAGTCTTGCAAGTTCATTGAACTTGGAGGTATACTCTTGATGAGTCATATTCCCAGCCTCCAAATACAAGAACTCCTTCTCAATCTTGTCTAATTCCTGATGGGACAATACTCTTCCAGCACCAACTCCTTCAACTCAGACCACCTCAGTTTGGCTATCGATCGCTTTCCTTCAGCCTGGACAATATTGTCCCACCAGCACAGCGCTGTGTCGACGAAAGAATGAGTGGCAAACTTAACTTTCTGATCTTCACGGCATTCACTAATTTCAAATACCGCTTCCATCTCTCTGATCCACGATGAGCGGCAGTAGCATTGCCGTTACCGTCAAAAGTCGGGGGCTTGCACCTTTGAAATGCCCCATAGTTGCACCCCCTAGTCGTCTCCCTCGCAGCCTCCTCATCACTGTCGTCATCATGGATTACCACCTTAGGGTTTGATGGCTCCTCTTCAGTTTCCTCCGTCCTCCCGTGGACCTTCCAGAATTCTTCTTATTTTTCTTCTCCTTCTTATCAGCTTTCTCTCCATCCTTAACTGCTTTGAGCACCTCATTCACCACCGAGGGTAAGACATCTTGCATGACATTGTAGACTTCATCGGCAATAGCCTCCTTCACAGTGGATTTGAGGGTGGCTGATCCCTCACCCTCTGGTTGACTATGGAGGTCTGACTCCTCATGAACAGTCTCGGGAGCCTTAGCTTTGCTCCGGCTGACGCGTGGTGTAGTAGCACGACCACCTCGAGGACGTCCACGTGTAGCCTTCCCAGTTTTCCTACCCGCCATATCTAATTCCTATAAGATTTAAACACCGAATGGTCATTCAAGTTAATTGCTTAGATCATTACAAGTATGGTAAGTCCTTAATTATAGTGGCCAAGTGTGATTAACTACTTACCTTACCCTCATGTCCCAAGCAATCACTATCCTAACACATGTCAGTATTCAAATCTACAGCATATAAAACAAATAGCACACGCACGTATTGCCAGTTCACTTGAAATATTTTACCTGATGGCACGTAGCTACTTGGGTCGGAATCCTTCATTTGGTCCCATTCTCAGTTTAAGTTTAGGTTTGAAAAATGTTTTACCCATTTCTCTTAAACTTTGGCTCTGATACCAACTTGTAAGGCCCCGTTCTCGGGAAGCCTCACATTTGGTTAACCATAGCATAAAATCAGTTTAATAATAAAACATTGCAGCGGAAATAATAAAACATTCATTTAATACTTAAAAACCATATCGTACTCGTACATTTGTCCTTTAGTTGTAAACAAAACATATTACTTGTTCTTAAATTACAATCAAGATTTCATAAACAGGAATGCCATCCATAGCTCCCCAAGTAGCTTCGTGGTGTCATCCTCAGCATCAGCGCTTACCTGTCCACTATTATGCATACAAAGTCAGCTATACTGAGTGAATTCTAGTTTTATATAAATAAGAAAATATAAGCTTTTATCCTCCATGTAATGAACACGCATACATCATACCACATAACATTACTTGCATCATATTAAGCACGTTCATTATCTTTCATTCTTTCATTATGTTTTCACTTCATCATTAGCGAGATTGCATAAAGCAAGAGCTCCATGTTGATCGACAACAAATGTCGATCCCCGTCGGTACACATCTTCATGGTAGCTAACCCTCGACAGTTGATCCACACTGCAAGGCACTCAGCCCGCTCATGAATACGGATCCATCATCATACGTGAGACTCACATAAATGAAGTCTATCATAGTGTTTGCAAGACTTTTCATCATCATACGGGCCCGGGGTAACATTCATTAGGTTCCACTTCTTATTAATATTATCTTTCACATAATATATAATAACTTATTAAGTGCACCACATACCAAGTACTAGTCATCCTTATCTTGAAAACCTTATATTTAATATGCATAATAGCCCCAAAAACATGGAAAACACTTAAATAAGGGGATCTAGAACTCACCTGAACTTAGCTATATAACTTCAATCCTAAGCTACTTAAGCTACAGTCCGAATACTCTAGCTGCACGAAAGTTAATACACAAAATCGTCATTTTCTTCATAATTTCGCCCACAGATTCGCTGGCAGTTTCGCTGCTAGTTTCGCTGGCAGTTTCGCTGCCAGTTTCGCTGGACAGATTTGCTGCCTTGAGCGCCTAATTTTCGTTGGAATTTCCTAGTTTCGCAATATCCAAGGGTCAACCTGGGCACCGACGAACTTATCAGTGAAACTGTAGTTTCGCCCCAGTGAAACTGTAGTTTCGGCCCAACGAAACTGAACTTCCCTTAGTTTCGCTTCATAGTTTCGCTGGATGAGTACACAGTTTCGCTGGATCGTGGCACAGTTTCGCTGGATGCATATCAATGACGAACCAGCCCGTTTTTAACCCAAAATCTTAACTTTTTACGTCCAAATCCCTGGTTTACCTTCCATGAAACCATTTCTAACCTTTTTACACGTTTTCATACGTAAAAATTCAACCTTTATATGTTTCTTTGTGACTTTTAAAATCCCAAAACCCTAGAATCCGGGTTTGATCAACAGAGAGGTTTAGAGGTCGATTCTTACCTTGTTTGTTGCTCCTTTCCTTGAGATTTGATACACAAACACCCAGATCTTCAATCTCTTGACCTTAGAAGCTTCAAATCTTGTGTTTCTTTTACTTTCTCTTTCTACTTTCTCTCTCTACAGATTTTTGGAGTTAGGGTTGAAATGAAGAAGATGGTGGCTGCTTTGGGTAGGTTAAGGGCTGATTATGGGCCTCAATCCACTTAGGCTCTTGTCCATAAACCTAATTAGCCCATAATCTATTTTTCTTCCTTTATTAAATACCCACAATTAAGCCCATTATTCTCGATGACTCGTTTTGACTTTTCAGGGTGTTACACCAAGCAAGCTCGCAAGCCAACTACTAAATTTTAGGGTTATTGGATTTTAATAATCTTAACTTTTATTTATTGGTCGATATTAATCTCAATTCAAGAAATGTTTACATACACTCTTAATTTTGAGCTTATTTTCCTTCAACGATCTCTTACTAACCGAGTGTTAACACATTTAGTTTTTTAATAACGTAGACTACTTATATGGCCAAAACATCAAGCAAAAAGTTGAAAGCGGCCATTATTCAAGAAATGTTTGCAAACACTCTTAATTTTGAGCTTATTTTCCTTCAATAATGTCTTTCTAACTGAGAGTTAACACATTTAGTTTTTTTGATGACGTAGACTACTTATATGGCCAAAACATAAAACCGAAAGTTGAAAGCAACTATCAGGTTCGTCAATCTGAAACTTCTGCATCCGGAAACCTGTCATTCTCCACCTCATGATCTGAACAGACCTAAAAGAGATTGGGTGACAACTTAGTTAAAAAATAACCAAAGTTGGCCCCATTTCATTAAAAAAACAAACTTGAGTTAAGTATCAGTTATTAAAGGATCATTGGAGCAAATTAAGCTCAAGGTTGAAAGTGTGCGTAAACATTCTTTGAGTTGTTATTAATTTTGGACAATAAATGAAAATTGAGATTATTAAAATCCAATAACGCAATTTTAAAAAAAAATAGTTTTGTTATTTTTATACATATTTGTATATACGGAATTTATACTTGTTTTTTTAACTCGTTAAAACAATATATAAGATTGGTATTTTAAAGACTATAATTATATTTTTATATTTTCTCATTAGAAAATGTCAAAACAACCATATGTTTATGTTATATATGAATATAATCATGTATTCATTTATATAAATTATAACTAGGTATTAGTTTAAACGAGCGAACAAGCGAGCCACCAGCCGAGCTGCCCTTGGCTCAGGCCCGGCTCAGGCTCGTATCGTTTACAAACCAACCCGAGCCTGCTAGGCTCATTAATTAGTGAGCCGATTTCAAACAAGCTTTAAACGAGCTTTAAAAAAATTACAAGTCACAAGTTTTTTTAACAATCCTAAAGTAAAACGAGGATTTATTTTTGCCAGCAAACATAACACTCAATCCAAAGACAACTAAGAAAACCCCATCTCATGTAATTTTGATCCTAAGAAGTCACTAGAAGTTATCTTTGGCCAACAACGCATGCGAATACAATCCGATGAGCTGATAACGCCACTAAAAAGTGCAGATTTTTTTCTTGATACAAGTAATTTCTATTTATTTTTTCAAAAAACGTTGAAGGGAATTTAAATTATCAAAATGATGTTGTTAGAAAATTATTTATTAAAATGATGGATATTCAATAATTAGTAAATAATAAAGTTTTAGTCAACAATAAAGTTTAAGTCAGTTAGTAGTCAATAAAATTCTAGAAAATAATTTAAACAAATTATTTATACAGCTTTTATATGTATGTGTGTACACATATATATTCTTTTTATATAGTCGTTACTGAATTAAAATTTACCCAAATTTATTGTTGACTAACCTTAATATTTAATAAATAGTTTCACAAAACTCGTGTATTACGCGGGTTGAATTAATAAATATTAAATATATTAAAAAAAATTAATTATAAAACGATATTCTATGATAAGATATTAATGAAAATACGGACGAGTAGAAACAACACGTAATAAAAAATGATATTAACTTTTTAAATATTTCTTTTTAAATTTTTTTAAAAAAAGATAATTGAACATTCTGTTTCAAAACAAATCATGTTAAAAAAAATTTTTTAAAATTTTCTTATTATAACTCTCATTTTAATTATTATTTGGTTTATAAAAAATTTAATTTTTAAAAACACCACTTTTGAAACATCTCTTCTTTTTAAACGTGTTTGATGTTTTAAAAAATATTTTATTTATAAATATTTATTTCTTAGATATAACTTTTAAATATATATATATATATATATAAATTTATTAAAAACTATTTTTTATTTAAAAGTAAGTAAAATACTATTATTAATAATTAAGATAATTATTTAATAGGAAAAAGAAGAAGAAAAAATTTGATGAGAATAAATGTGACGTTGTCATGTGTTCAAATAGTTACTATTTTATTAAAGTAGGGGTAATTGGATCAATTTTTGTTCAACAAAAACTAGAAGCGATATATAAACTTTTTTAAAACGCTATTTTTAATAAGTATTTTTCAACAACACTATTTTAGTAAATTAAATTTCCACTAACGCTCGTTTGAAAAGAAAAAGAAAAAAAAAGACTCGGTAATTTCGTTAAGATGGTATCTTGAAATCAAAGCACTAGACAGGGACACATATAAATTAAAAGGCCTTTTTTTATTAATATATATATTTACATCCGGGTCTTCCTTTATAATGTAATTTATAACATCACGTGCTTGAGCTACGTGCTTAGGGTCCCTTAAAAATAAGGACTCCCATTTCTAATAGAAATTATAATAGATTTTAATATTATAAGAGTCAATGGAATTTTGTAACAGCAACATATAATAGTCGAGTTCCCATAAAAAATTTGATGATTTGATAGGTTATTGAAGAAACACAACCACACAATTCACAAAGCAAATAACCATTCTTAATTTCCTTTCTCTTTCGATTAATCTGAGCGGCATCACCGAATCTTTTTTTGCTTTTTTTTTCCAAAAAAAAACTAATAAGAACTCAATGTTAGTATATAAAATTTTCTTTAATTTATTGCTTTTGTTCAAAAAAATTTAATCAGGTTGCTTTTTTTTAGATTGCGTTTTTTCAAAAAAGCCTCATTTTTAAAGACTTCGCTTATTATTTTGACCATATAAGTAGTCTACGCCGTCAAAAAAACTAACAGTGTTAACTCTCAATTAGTAAGATGTTAAAGAAAAATAAAGTTAAAGTTAGAATTGTCAGTAAATATTTTTTAAGTTGTGATTAATCCCGACCAATAAATGAACATTTGAACTACCAATAACTCTAGAATTTAAACTTTTACCACTGAAATTGTAAAACTTCATGTTACTCAAAAACATAAATTTTCAACTCAAAGGTAACGATCCTCTTAATGCAATTTTAACCTAATAAAATTCCTACATTAGTCATTCGGAGATGGTCGAGAGCTCTGTGCAAACTAAACCACTAACAGAAACATACATTCATCCATACAAAATTCAAAGTGGCCAGCAGCAAAAACACTTAATCATCAACTATTTCAACTGCAGCTAAAAACATTCACACATAAATCCACGAAAATAAAACCGCTAACCGGAAAATTGACAACCCAACATCCAAAGCTTCACCTAAGCAGCACAAACACCACATACAATGCCCCTGTTACGTCAAGCAAAAGCACATCCAAACAACCCTTAAGTTATTTCTCATATGATCATATCATATAAACGAGCGCCACAGAACGAAAACTTCTGACAGGGTTCGATAAAACTAAATAAAAAAAAGTTACAATGTAACACTTACATAAATGAGCAACCGGAGCCGGAGCTTCTACGCCTTCTCTGCCTCATCACCTCCTTCCGCCTTGGAGGTTGAAGAACAACCTTAATGGCCGTATCAAAAACCGCCTTCACATTCTAACAATCATATATAAATATAAAATCAAGCTAATTTCAAATAGTAATCATAAAGTTATTTAAAAATATATGTTTTTGGTTTGGTTTCTTTACCTGTTGGGTTTTCGAGCTGCATTCGATATAAGCAGCTGCACCGATTTGTTTTCTCAGTTCCTCGCCCTAATAAACAAAACAAACAAAAAAACGAATTGTTAAATATAACTATAATTAATCAAATCACAACTAAAATCTCAAAATCTTGATCGTTTAGTACCTGGGCAGATGTGATAACATTAGACCCGATATGATCAGCTAAATATCCATTGTCATTGCGAAGATCTAAAGGCAAAAGAAAACAATAAGGGATTGATTAGTGGTCTTTCTTGGGTGGCAATTCTATGAAAATAATCAGGTTTTGAGTTGTCATGTTTAACCCGTTTAATAAACATGTTGACTTGTTTAATTAAATATGCCGATCCATCATCCCGTTTAATTAAACAAGTGGACCCACTAGCTTGTTTACAATCCATTTAACCCATTTATTACAACTCACCAAACTGACTAACACAATGTACAACTCGATTACAAACCGCCAAACAATTTAGTCCGTTTAGATAAATGGTTAAACAGGTTGTGTTAGGGACTTAGGGTTAGACAACCTTAAGGGTGTCTAGGGTTGTTGTCAGGTTCAATGATTCAACCTGCTAACCTGACACCGTTGACACCCCAAATTCTTTTAAGAAATCTCCAATATGTGCTTGTTTTACAAATTTTAACAAAATGGATGTAACGAGAAAAAATCATAGTTATAGATTGTGATTTGTACCTAATTTTGTCCCGACAAGTACTACTGGTACGTTTGGTGCAAATCGTCGAAGTTCAGGCATCCACTGTATGAAGATCATAGATGACTTTGAAGTTATTACTATATTCATCCATATTCCCCCATAAAAAAGTCAACATTTGAATTTGAAAATCAAATTTATAATTAATTCAACATAATTTTTGGAATTAAATGGCTCTTTGACCATTGTAGTACATTAATAAATATCGTTTTTGTCTCCATAAGAAAAACAATTCTAACCATGGTCCAATTTTGAAGTTGAAGCTAAGATATTTTGACTTAAAAAGTCAAAATTGACTCTAATTTATGGAAGAAGGTAAAAGATTTAAATTGATCATGGTGTTTTTCTTCTTTTCAAGCATAGTTGTCAATAGCGAATAGCGGTAAAAAGCGACAAGTCATCTATATGCTACGTAGCGAATAGCGGTAAATAGCGCCCGCTATTTCGTGTTTCGCGATAAGGAAGTAGAAGCTTTAAGAGATGTTTTACATTCAATAAATAACATGTTTAGCTATATGAAGTAGTAGAAAATTTAAGCAAAACACCACCAAATGAGCTAAAACACTCTATTTGGGTCATTTTATAGTTATACAAAAATTTTAAAAAGATATAAAAAAATTAAAAAAATCGCTATTTGTCGTTATTTGGTCGCTATTCACAAATAGCGACACCTTGTCTATACGCTATATAGCGCGCTATAGCGGTCGCTATAGCCGCTATTGACAACAGGGTTTTCAAGATTAAAGAAACTATAACATAAACATAGAAGTGATTAAGATTTCTTTACCCCCAATGATAACAAATCTTATCGGCTTTGAAGTTAAAAAGCTCACTTGTTTAAAATTAAAACCTCTTTATCAACTTGAGTTTAAAAAGAAGGTAATAGATCTGAAAGATTTCAGCTTGATTATGGGGTTCTCTTCTTTTTCAAGATTCAAGAAACAACATAAAAAGAAGTGTAACTCACATTTCTTTATATATAATAATTAGGGTAGGGTTATACTAAAAATGATGTTTAATCTAAAAAGGCTAAAAAGGATTGTGGGTCTGAAACGTGTCCTTTTATTGTTTTAAAGAGAAGGGCATTTTGGTAATTATATCAAATACATCAACTCATTGTGTCTTATACGTTCATTGTATCATATATTTACATCATTTGTTATGTGTATTAATCATTTGTGTTTTACATTTTAGATTGTTTTGTGTATTTTTGTCATTGTTTTTATAGATTATAAACTTGTTATCTATAATTGTGTTTTACAATTAGAAGTACACAATGACATACTTTCACGAATGTATTTTTCAAAACTCATAGTGTTGAAGATAAAAAAATATGTTATTTTTGTTACTATTTTTTAATAGATTATATAAACTTGTTATCTATCATTGTGTCTTATCATTAGAAGTACACAATGATGTTATTTTATCAATGTACTTTTAAAACTAATAGTGTTCAAGATAACACAATAATAATCAAAAGACACAATGAGACATTGTGTTATTTTGTTTTTGTTTTTATTTTATTAGATTAATTAGTTCTTAATTTATTATTGTGTTTTATATATTAGAGAAATATAACAATGTTATTCTATCATTATATTTTTTAAAATTTATCATTTTAGGAAAACACGATAGTATTAAAAAGAACACAATAACTAACAAAAAAATAATGAACTGTAATTAAGACACTATGATGATATATGAGCTTAATAACATAAATTTATTTTATCTTTTTATATAACAATACTGTACTCATTTTAAAGGTAAAAATATTCGTTTTTATGGTGTAATTTTTATAAAAAAAATAATGTCGTACATAAATAAAAGTTATGCACGTTCAAAAAACTGTGGAACTTGCAAAAAGTCAACAAAAGCGACTATTCCTAAAATACCCCTCTAACAAACTTTCCCATATAATTTGATCTCAACCATTGATTAAGCAGATGAATGGTTAGGATTACTTCTTAGACTTTTTAGTTTTAGAAGACTTTGTATTTGAACCTTTCTCCTATATTATATCAATTGTTAAACCAATAGCTGAAGTTAAAAAGAATGTTTTCGACTTTAAAGAAACTTTGATGATAAAAAGGTAACAGATTTCAACTTATTATAGGTCTTTTCTTCTTACCCAAGATTCAAGATATTGTGCAATAATAAAGATATTGTGACATTTCTTTCTCTGATTCTTCACAATGAGAAGTAATCTTATCGGTTATGAAGTTGGAAGATTACTTTTGACTTCTAAAAGTCAAATCAATCCTAGTGTGGTGAAGAAGGTGATAGCTTCCAACTCAATAGACAATAATGGTTTCTTTTTCCTTTCTCAAGATTCAAGAATAAAAACCTTACAAGGGTTGATGAGTACTCTTATTGGTTTTGATGTTAGTCGATAACCATTTGACTTTTAAAAGTAAAATTGATGCTAGTGTGACAACAAAGTTAATCGATGTCAACTTGATCACAATTTTTTTTCTTTTTCAAGATTCAGAATCAAAACCCTAAAAATGGTTGATAGTGAAAGCTTAACTGTTTCAAAAAGCCAACTTTGAATCTTAAAGTGACCACCACAAATTTGAAACTCTTGAAAATGGAGAAAGCACTAAAGAAAGTGTACCTTTTTGAGAACATTTTCATAACTTGCCCTACTGATTAAAGAGAAAGCTAACAAAAATATGTCTGCACCCCTGTAGCTTAGTGGCCTTAATCTGCTATAATCTTCCTGACCTTTAAATCACCAAAAAAAAATGAATAAAAACAGAAGTCAAAAAAAATTACACATCATAGCGCGTCTATATTTATAAACACCAAAATAAATTTACAAGGGTAAGCTATGACATAGAGCCTCGATCTAACGTCCCACTTTTTTCATGCTTAACTTTATGATTATATTTTACAACATTGTACTGGGTTTGTTTGTTTGTATGTAATGATATAACATGATGTGGGTTGGACAAAAATTGTCCCGCTTTGTATGTCCAACCTTTGTCCCATGTACACTGTATGACATACCGTATAACATAGTTTGCAGTGTTATATTGTACGGTACAAGTCTTGTAATACACGTGAAACATGACAAAGATAGGATATGCAAAATGGGACATCGAATATAAAATTTTATCAAGATGATCCTAAATTAGTATTACCAGCAGTATCCCATAAACCCAAGTTGACAATGTTTCCATCAACAGCAACATTAGCACTGAAATTGTCAAAAACTGTTGGAATATAATCCTGTAAAAAAGTTAAGAAACAAATATGAAAACAAAGCTAAAAAGAAACAATAGCAAACTCCAAAAACTAAAACCAAGTATTATAAATAGCAGAAACAAAGGCAACAATGCTGTATGGCTTGTACTATGTGAAGTGGGAGTGGTACAAGAAGGTTTAACTCACAATAATAAAGCTAAACCAACATCTAATCATCAAAATCTGATAAAGAATCCAAAGAACTTAAACCCATAAGAAAAAACAAAGGCCATGAGACTTAAGTGACTTGTACAATGTGCAACAGAAGTCGTACAAAGATGGTTGTCTTACTGTCTAACTCATGCTTACAATGGAGAGCTTGTTGCTGCCAACAATAACAACAAATTTTTGGAAAAGAGAGCTAAAAGATTCAATCTTTGATGCAGAAATCAAAAGATTTACACAAACCCACATGTAATTGGCATTTAAAGATTAAACCCACAAATTATAATCAGCAACAACAAAGTAAACGACGCAATAGCGACTTGTACTTCGCGAAGTGGAAGTTGTACACGAAGGTCTATCACTCATAAATAACAAATTGAAAGCTATCAACATCAAAACACAAAACATTACTAAAAATACCAGACCCACAAGTTATACTCATCAAGATTCAAGAAAACATCGCCTTTCAAGAAAAAGATTCAAGAAAACATGTAATGATGCTACAGTAACTGGTGCATTGTGCATTGGAAGTTGTACAAGGTCTATCACTCATAACTAAATTAAAAAGCCATCAACGTCTGAAAACAACAATAGTATTAAAAACCATTAAACCCACAACTTATACTTAGCAAGAACAAATGTAACGATGCTATAGTGACTCGTACATTGTGCATTGGAATTTGTACAAGAAGATCAAGAACCTAAAATGCAAGAAAAAAAGGGTTTTTCTAATATGAAATGGGTTTTCCAAAAAAGAAACTTGCAGCATATATACATACACACACATACTTACTGTGGGAAACTTGTTGCTGGTATAACATATGAGCATACAAGTTTTACCAACAGCTCCATCACCAACAGTGACACATTTTATGAACTTTGAAACACTCATTCTTGTGTTCTTGAGCTTCTGCAGCTTCTTGCACTTATAATTTTAATGTAAATAAACCCTAAAATGGTGTTTGAAGAGTGAAGAAGAAGATTGAGAGAGGAGAGAGAAAGGTTGTGCAGAAGGAGACTGTGATCAAACGTGTGTAGTGTAGTTAGTATATTGCCACGAGAGGGGGCACCTTGTTCCAAGAGTGTACTTGGTTTCAAGACATAAAGAAAAACATTTTTATTATTATTGCTACATTTGTGAAAATAAGTGTTTGTCTTGACTCTAGTAGTTTGTTTTCTATGAGAACATTCCCATGCAGTTTTTATTTTTATCTGAAATGGTTGAAAGAGATAGAAAATTTATGAGAATTATATCATGTTTTTTATATTTGGAAAAACACGATGTAATTTTTATAAATTTTTTAATATTTTTTTAAAGTTTTTGTGAGTGGATGAGAGAGAAAGATAATAATAAAGGTATGAAAAAATATTATTTAAATAAAAAGTAAAGAAAAAAATTATGATATTTAATGTAATTATAAGGATATGAATGAAGGATGGATTATGAATGCTCTGACTTGTCATGTTCAGGTTAATAGCAATTATTAAAATGCAAATTAATTAGATTATTTTTAGTAATTTATTATAGAATATAAATCTATAAAAAAACAGTTGTATTTAACACAAGCAAAATATATACCATGCATTTGTCTTTGTGTGATACTCACTAGCCACGCCATACATGTGTTTGAGTGTTAGATTTAGGTTGGGGTTTTTCAATCATGAAAAAAAAAGTTAAATTTAGTTTCGTTTATGTTTCGGTGTATGAACCGGAAACCGATTTTATCTAGATCGGAAGTGGATTTAATGGTGGCGTACCTAATACAAATGAGAGGTTTGTAAATGTGAGCAATGGTTGCAATGAAGGCATTGTGATGGTTATCGAAGATGGTTGTTGAAATGGTACAAAAAAGGAAGTGTCATTAGAGTTTATACTTTATATGATGACTGGTACTTAGTAATTAGCCGCATTGGCAGTCATATGTTGTAATTGTATCTAGGGGTGCCGTTCAAAAAAAAATTTGTACTTAAGGGTGTGCAAAAAAACCGAAATAACCGCCGCAACCAAACTGAAATAACTGAAACCGTTAAAAAACCGGTTTGGTTTGATGATTTTTTAGAAATCGAATTTCTCGGTTCCGTTTTGGTTTCGTTTGTAACAAAACCGAACATAAACCTGACCACATACATAATGCGTTTAAGATATCAAAAATACATAATGCGTTTAAGATATCAAAATCATCGGTGGTGGTGAATATATTCACAAATAATACACACACCTGACCACATTCATGATCCGTTCATGCATGCATGCGTATCGACATTGGATTTGTTTTTGTCGGACTCGATTTTGTGTTTAACCTATTAAGCTAGTTTTATTAATTTATCATTAACTATGGTAACTAAGATTTTGTCGATATATACGACAATAAATAATTAATTATTACTATATGGGTGGGACTAGAGTATAATAAAAATTTAAAAAGCTTAAAAATAATTCTAGTTTTAACATGTGTCATATTATTATTTTAAGAAGTAGATCATTTTGATCATGCGTTAAATACATAATTGGATAGTTGTAAATTATTGTGTCTAACACGTCAGATTATTTTGTTAAATATTAATTCATTGTGTCATATATTTTTCATTATTTGTTATATGTATTCAAATCATTGTGTTTTACGTTTTTAATCATTTCGTGTTATTTTTTCACTGCTAATAAACTTCTTGTGATTTTATCATTATGTATTACAATTAGAAATGTTATTTCACCAATATGTTTTTCAAACCTCATTGTGTTCAATATAATAATGACGATTAAAAAACACAAAGAGAATTTTATCATTCTGTCATATTTTATATTTTTTGGGTTATTCTGATATTGTCGTTGATACATTCGATTAATTGGTTGTTATTTCACCGTTATGTTTTATTTTTCAAAATTCATAATAACTAATAAAAACACACAATAAACTTCACTAAAGACACACAAACAGAAAGTATATTTCATATAAAACATAATAAAATTATTATACTTTTATTTAACGATATTTAATCATTTTAAAAATAAAAAACGCTCGTTTTTATAGCGTAAATTTTCTAAAAATAATAATATAGCATATAAAAGTTATGAACTCAAAAAAGTAGGAAAATTAAAAAAATCAACAAAAGTGACTGAGCTTAAAATACAACTCTAATAAACTTTTTTCATACAATTCGATCTTAACTATTATTAAGAAAATTGATGATTGAGATTCCTTTTACACTTTTTAGATTTATTACATTTTTCATTTCAACTCTTTCCTTATTATATATACTAAGGGGATGTTTGGATGTGTTTTTAAAAGCACTTATTGACTTTTTGGAGGGGTGAAAAGACAATAATACCCTTCAAAAGTCTTAATAAGTCAGAATTTTTTAACTTATTAAGGTTTTTGGAGGGGTATTTTTGTCTTTTCACCCATCCAAAAACCAATAAGTGCTATTGAAAAGCACATCCAAACACCCACTAACACTAGTTTAGTACTCGTATACTACACAAGTGATATTTATTATTACTGAAAGTACATTTTACGAAAAAAAAAAAAACATTAGAAAAATAAAGTGGAAATCACAAACACAATTTGGATGGAATAGGCTATTGTATGGACAAAGACTCATGCACATTCTATCTATTTGCTCAAAGGCTTTATAGTGAATCTCATTAAAACTTAAATAAATGGCAACGTTTATAAAGAAACAAAGCATAAAACGTTGAGGGAAAACTGGAAATTACCAAATAAATGGCAACATTTACTGCATAATTAAACAAATAAACATTAAAAATAACATGTGAGAAAAACCAAAATGAAACATGCAGCAGCAAATCTCATGCATACAAAAACATTGACCTTAAGTTGGGTGTTGTACTCTTCAACACTCTTTTAGGTCTTAACATCCAATTTAACCCAACTCATATTATTGTAAAACTTGGAAGAATTTAGAATTTCATGGGTTCTGATAAAGACATGTGCAACTTGATAAGCTTGCATGTTTAATCTTTTAAAATAACTGTTAATAAATCAATCAATTCATAATTAAAGGTCACACTTTCAGCTTGTTTACTTAAGCAGGTCGATTCAGGTTGTGTTTTTGTCAGGTAACAAATCAAAGGGGTAAATTTTAAAAATTTTTACTAAAAAATAAAACGGGTCAAAAGAGTCAAAAGTTCCCAAACGTGTTAATCTTAAAGCATACAACCTCATGAATCATTTTATTCAAGAAACTTGAAATTATTTATGTCACAACAACTTAACGGAATTATTTATGGCACAACAACTTAACTAATCACTCTGTAACAACTTAACAACTTGGACCACACATTTTTGGACATCTATTCATGTGTTTTCTTGTAAGACAAATTAAAATGACAATTAATATCTCCCACCCATATAATTAGCCTGAAAATTACAAAATCAAGATGTAAGGTGACCTTCAAATTATAAGCTATAACAAAATTTTCATATATCCAAGCATCAGTAAGCTTTTAATATGAAATTAGCTACAATAGAGAAAATAAACACATCTAAATCATATACTTATTCATGATCCATAATGCTTCTTGGAATGCAACTTTTGACATTACATTAAAACGTTTTCTTTTATATATTTCTTCAACATCAGCATTCCTTTTAACAATATGAATGCCCGTCTCACCAGATGTAAACGAGTGCACTGTGCATATGAAACAAAAATTTGTCTAATATATAGACATACTCATTGATACAGACCATGCAAACGAAACATAAAATAATTACAAGAATCAACTTCTAGTCATGTAAAGATGTACTTTTTGGTCATTTTACTTATTAAGTTCTTGAATTGCAGAATTTGCTAAACACTATAAAAAGTGATTATATAATTATCATACGGCTTCAACAAAAAAAAGTACATAAAAAACAAAGTACATCAACACTATCTTTTACAATCTGTTTTATTACATATAATTACCTTATTATAGTTCATGTCACATAGTCACTGTCACCCTCAAAAACTTTTATTTGAAAAAACCCATACTACAAGTTTCAAAGGGAAATAAGAAACAAACCTCGTTAAGTATGTAGCCAAACAGTTGACACTTCCTCTGTACATTCTGTATATACTTCCTCTGTATAACACAAACCATTTGCTTGCTTACTTCTCTGACATTTTGTGATATTCTTTTTTGGTACATAATAGAGTCAATATCTAGTTTTGCAAGCCAGTTGACCTCTGGTTTGAATTTGTAGTCACCACTGAAATATTTTCTAAAGGTGATAACTTTTTAAATTTTGAATTCTTTGAAAAAAACAACAAAGTATTCTAACTTTTCTTTAGAACCTATTGTTGCAACATCCCTAAATTTGCATCCTACTACCTAAGTGTCGCTATAATTTCTAGCACTATTTCATTTTCTATAATTTGGATCTTGATGGAGAAGAGGGGCCACTGTAACATTTGAATTTGTTTTTTAACATAGTGTCTACATTTGTGTACTTCATAGACTACATTTTATCATAAAATGCAATCTTGTTAGTCATATAAAATAATGGAGTTACCATTAAGTTCATAGTGGAGCATACAAAAGATTCAAACTGGAGCACTAATGTGTCCCAGTTGCACAATTAAGTTCGTAGATTAATCATGTGTGTTGATCAACTGATCCTCTTCAATTAATTCATTTGTAGACTTTTGTTTCTTTTGCGCTTATACCTAGCCTGTTTTCAAGTTGGTCTGCAAAAACTTCTGGATTCATTACAGTCAACATAAAATCAATGGTAGCAACAATCACTATAAAGGTTTTGATATAAAGCTAACTATCAAACTCAACACTTGATAGAGGAAGTAAACTAATATAGAAAAAAATGTTTATCATATCAATTCCAGAATAAGTAAAGATATATACATATTTCACCAATCCGATATATATGATAATTGATAACAAAGGCATCTAAAATGCACAAATTTCACCACCATGCTCAAAGGTTAATGGGGCATTAGCACGAGATTATGAGTGTTCTACCATACCTAGCTAAATGAACAGGCTATGTCAGACAAAGGTAACAAATTAGAATGTTTTTGACAAATTGTGAACGGTTAAAACACCCTTTTGAAATTGGTCAATTTCATAGTACACAGATGTACATGAATGAAACCAACACAATCCAATCAAACTTGTATAAATACAATCATTCTTGTCTGTAGATAAACATGAATGGACTGAACAAACTAAAACTCCTCTAGATAACAAAAACTAAAGAAAAAATATAAAAAAATGTATTCTAAGTCTTGAAACTACAAGTTAAATCGAAGTAAATATCCTGTTAACAAGTTTATAGCAGTTCAGAATTGGCATTGGCATATAAACCTTTATTTTTATATCGCAGTGAACATCAACTTGATTCCCACATAATAACTTTTGACCACTCACCACCCAACCTATACCCCCAAGCACCCGGCTGAAGTACATCATCAAACTTGCCAAAATGTTCTTGTACGGCTACATTAGACTGCTACTTGAATGTGTCCAAGGGTGTGGGGATGGACCCGTGATTCAAATTTGGAAACAAAATGTCATAAGTGTAAAAATCTAGTCAACGTAGAATGGTGTACATAGTAACATCTAAACTTTTACAATTTAAGCTTGCATTTTAGACACATATGTGTATAAATAGCAAGCATGTAAGCTTACGTTTTAGACACCAATTTATGTATAAATATCAAGAATTAAATCTTACATCTTAAACAACTTCTTGTGTATAAATATAAAGACACCATTTCCTCACTTCCTTAAACAAAGAGACATATCTAAAGACCCAAAATGAGCTAAAGCTCGAGCTCAACTCTATACATAGGATTGCCTAAACAGCGAAAAAATAAACTACTTTATACTATTTCAAGTAACATTAGAGTAAGAGAACTAGAATTCAAAAGTGTTTAGATTTCAAGGTTTCTTGAAGAAAAAATAAATAACTAAGAAATATTCCAAAAAACTTGATACTCAAATTCATATGTTTTAAATACCAAAATTCATATGTTTTAATAACTAAGGTTTGTTATTTCAATCTTTACAATAACAACAGTCAAAATTCATATGTTTTATCTCATGCTCAAATTCGAATGATACCTTGATCTTACAGTGTTATTTTTTTAGATATTATTGTATCAACCATGACCTATATGATCTAATCATACATTATTTGTATACGAATCATATGCTTATTAACAAGTTTGAGTGGGCTTTCACATATATAGTAAACTTACCTTGAATTGATCAAGATTGAGAGCTTAATAAGCGTAAAGATGCATGTAATGCATCCTTCTTTTCACCTGATTTGGTTTATGTGGAGTTCACCATCGCCATCTGAAGGGTTTACGGTTCTGTTTTCTAAACATTTTCATCTCTAGATGTGAGCAACAACTTGAAGTTATCTATTCCAATATCTTTGAGGTCTTGCTCATTTTAAACATTAGTATAACCAAAATCCTCTTTGTACCAAGGACATTATTACTAGAATTGGCACAAATAAGATATTGGCTATATTTTATATATAGAAAGAGGTTGATTTCAAAGATATTGGGCTCAAGTTGATACTCGCATCAAGGGATTAAAATGTCTATCAAAGATTGATACTGAAACTAGTTCATTTCAAAATGGTTGGGAGAAGCAGAAACAACCAAGATTACAACGAAGTCTCGAACCATCAGATGTTGCGATTATCAACACGAATCAGAAACTTCAAGATCACTAACCAACACAAATTGATGAATCTGTAGACACTAAGCACCGCAAAAAGTGCAAACAACGAGAATCTGAGATAATCAACACAAAACAGAAGCCTTAAGGTCACTTAATAACAAGAATTGATGAATCTATAGAAACTAAACACGACACAAAGTGGAAACAATGAATCAGAAGCTAAGATCGCTGGCCAACAGGAATTGATGAATTTATGAAACACGAAGCACCGTGGAAACAACTGAAGATCTGAGATTAAGAACATGAATCACCGTAGAAACACAAATTAGGAATCGAACGAAAGAGAAAGTATACCTCGATCTATTTTGAATGTTGTTGTTCGGCTAGGGCTTATGAGGTGTGAGTATAGCAGATGAGGATTAGGTTTGCGATTTATTGCAGGAGTGAGTTCATATCATCCACTCATACTCAATCTGAAACAAAAGTGTTTCTTTTTTTTTCTTTTTTTCTTTTTTTTTTTAACAACCAAAGAATGCATTAAATAAAAAAAGCAAATTAAAAATTGCAAACTTAATGCAAACATTTGTAGGGGAAAGAAACTCTATGAAGGAGCACTAATGATACATCAAATAAAGAAAAATAAAATTAAATAAAAAATAGGCGTAAAAATGTTGAACCACGTAATCTAAACGTAATGCATATAAAACGCTAAGCAATTCGATCTAAAACCAGTATGTTGCGACATGATTGTTAAACGGGGATAAAATAAGGGTAAAAATGTTGAATAACACACGCGCGTTGCGATGCGTTACTCGCAAAATTTAGACGGAGACATAAAACAAACAATTTGTAAAATATGAACAATATGGGGGATCAAAGTTGAAAATAAAATGATATTATGGCTAAATTATACAAGATGTAAATAGTAGGTTAAAAAACTTAAAGTCAAGAAAAAAGACAAAGGTGGGTACGACTCACTAAACATATAGTACAACCTCCTAAGTACACCAAAATTGATAATTAGTATTATATAAATATTAGTCTTCAATGTGGATGAACCATATCATTAAAAGCTAATAAATACTAACGTTTGGGACTAAATTTGCAACTATCTAACAAATATTTTGGATTAAATTTATAACTTTTAAAAGTTGATAAACAAATTGCATTATGGTTAAACTATAGGGGATCATTTATGCAATTTTTTAAAGATAAACTAGCAAGAAGCTAGATGTACAAGAGTTAAAAAGAAAAGTTGCATCACAATCGTCAATCCAGTTTTTCACTTCCTTTCTATTTTTTATCTAAGGGAAAGAAAGTTTTCATCTCCAAGTGAGCATATACCGGTTGGCTTCTAACATTATGGAGTGCGAGCTTATTCTGGGCTCTCCAAATACTCCACATCGAGGTTAAAAATATGACGTAGAGGAGTTGGCTATACCCCGGAGTGAAAGGCCATGAATAATACCTTGTTAGAGCATCTTTTGTTAATGGCAGACGAATACCTTAAAAGCCCGGTCACCTGGGTAAACTAATTGGCGAAAGACCACCCGCGCCCGTAAACACAAACAATGCTAGTGACCCAACCCACCCACCATTCTAGCACCAAAAGCCAAACTTCTCTTGCAATCTGCAATTGATTAGGATATGATTGATGGATTCCATCTCTTGCCCACAATAATCAAATGTCGTATTAACTTGGACATCTTTTTGTCAACTCCTCTTTTGAAGGAATACGGTTCAATCCCACCAGAGCTCTCTCTAGAGATGTACATGGTCGATAAACACCTAAGGTCATGCATTAAATTCCTAATGATAATATCATGTGATTTATTAATAAAGATTCGATAAACTTTATGCTAAGGACTCACTAATTAATTTACTAAATGACAGGTTAACATGAGCAATTCAAATATATCCTAAAGAGATAACATGACGAATGCATATTAACCACCATGAGTTGAATAGTGTAAACATTGTCATTCATTCTTTCAACCTATATTATTTATATTCTGCTCATAAAAAAGTAGTATTGCGCTTGTATGTACTAGACAAGTTATAATTAATAATATATCAAACATAACAATCACGAGTTCACTAGAACATGTATAATAGGAATGTATTTATATAAGCCAGTCATAACTAGTCGAATTGCCAATGTGGAGCTAGCCCACTTGGTAGAGGCTTTGCCTCTTAGAGGGGATGTCTTAGGTTCAAACCCAAGCAATGGTGTAATTTATGAGTAAGAATCGTTAGCCGTTAAAAAAAAAACTAATCAAATTCAATATCTCTTGATCGACACTATAATAATTGCACATAATCATATAATTATTATGAAATAAATGTCTAAGCAAAGTTTACTATGCAATAAACATTTATCTATTTGATTGATTAATTCAACCTTAGCAGAAATGCCTTCCTTGAAAGATAAGCATGCTAGTGTTATCACAATCACATAATCATGTCATATACCACACTCGATCACCTACTAACGCATCGTTAAAGTAAGATCAACTAAATGACATACAAAGTTTGTAATGAACATAATAAATTATTAGCATAAAGTTGGATGAATGATGGATGATATGCTTCGTTTAATCTCTTCTCTAAAGTTAAGTTAATTGATGAACCTAACAAGATGGATTTATCTACAATTCTCAGATCTTCTTTACTTGTTGGGCTCTTTGAAATATGTGAAATGAGCTAAATTCACATTTTCTACGAAGAATCATTTATTTTCAAACTTCTTTTTGAATCCAAGAGATTGTATATAGTATCCTAATACTCACTATATATCATGAAAACTCTCAGTTTTCATTTTCAAAACCAAGTTAAGTTTATGTTTGGTAAAAGTCCTAGCCTCACAATATACTAAAGAGGCAATCACGATGCAACAAATGGGATGTTGCTGAAAATATCATTTTTACATGGTCTGCGGTTAGCAACGATGGCACTCGTGGAAAAAAACATTAGAAAAACATCATCGTGGACACGAGTAAATGAATGATATGATGCAGCTCAAAAAATAATCCAGAAAAGCTTGGTAAGCGAAATGTAGATCAAATGAAAGATCATCTTAATGACTTAACGAATTGAAAATGTTCAAAAGTGGGGAAACCAACATCTCAGGGGTTTTTATCATTTTCTTTTCTGATCACTTTTAGTTGTGTTACAATAGCTTTGATTCATACATTGAGAATAGTATATAACTTTAGTGTGTGGAGGGGAATACTTGAAACAAAATATAAAATAAATACTTTGTCTTGTGGAATAAAACATTTTATAAATACAATTTTCTTAAATAATCAAAGTTTATGGCAAAAAAATAGAAGTTCCTTGAACAAATAAGCAATTGTGTACATCATGAGAGTCTAAGTTAAAAAGGATACTAATACGTCTGACATTATTATTATTTTTTTTTTTTGCAAAAGACCACAAGCGACATCATATCCTTAAAATCATTCGATTTACAAACACCACCACCATCATAATTTGATAAAATTTGCAAATGGCACATCATGAGAGTCTAAGTTAAAAAGGATACTAATACGTGTGACATTACATCTACAATTAGACTACTAATATATCTGAACTAACATTTACATTTGTTTACCTTCGGATGTCTCAGCTATGTCAAAACTTGATTAGAATATGCATTATAGAACCATAACTTTTAACTAAAAGATAAATATGACTGAGGCAAATAAGAAAAAACTCTAAGTTTATGCTTTTCTTATTTTTTATATTTATATTTTATCTTCATAACACCATAAACCCCATAGTTAACCATGCTAAGGCTTCCATTATATTTGTTATGACCTGCAACTTAAAACCCATTAGCTAAATTAGCCTTTTCTTTACATAACCCTTATATCTCGTTAATACTTGGTTTTTGGTTAAGATGTCGTCAAACAATTATCGATCAACATGAAATTTTTTGTCATAGAATGTAAATGTAATAATGAAAAAGGAAAGAAAGAAGAAAAAGAAAAAAAAATAAAGATCAACCACAAATGGAACTTTTGATTAGTTGCTTTATGGGGTTGATCATAATAAGAAGATACACTTTTCTTGGCATCTTAAAGAACACCATCACATTTTTTTCTGCCATTATCTACTAACATTATAAAGAATCTTGAATATAAACACAACAACACAAACAACACAGTAACACTGATGTGTTCTAGAGATCTAAAGGTGACATTTCTGCCACCCGCTTATTGATACAATGCTAACACTATACAAACTATATATTCAAACATGAAAAATTGTAGACCATCCTGGATGTGCTAAATCACTTACACAAGTTAAACCGGACGCGACACAAGGTCATAAAAATAATTAGGACTATACACTTATTAACTATGAATCATTTTAATTTTTATATAAAAAATGCGCGTTTCCAAGCCTTCAAAAAACCATCAGTCAGACAATTCTTCGTAGTTATAATCCATAATCTAGAAAAAAGATCATTAATTCACTCCCCATGCCTACAAAACAAGCAACAATAAAGTTAATAAATATGGTTTCAAGAAATGGACAAAAAGTTGGTTAAAAGGTTGATGTGGCAAAATGACTAGTCAGATAAGGGTCAAAATTGTTCAGATTGAAACAAGTTACTTTGACCAGTCGTGTTGACCCACAAAAACTCTTTATAATTACTTGTAAATAGTTATACTTCTAATTTATTTAAGAAAACTATAGTATTAAACAATAATCTATATTCTTTGAATAAAAATCAGGGCAATTGGTCAATTGATTCGGGCCATCTTTTTTATAATGGACGGGTTGAAACGGGTCAGATGTGGTTAGGTTAGGGGGACCCACAAACACTATTTAAATGTATTTGTAAATAATTATGTGTCGTGTGTGATTACCAAAACTAAATTATCATAAAATAATTAGTGTATGCATTGAAAATACACAATGGATCACTTTCGACCCGTTTCTTTTTAGCAAGTATACTTTAAAGAAGATGACAAATTTAACCAGTTTAAGATAAAACATAACTCAAATTGACCCATTCAGAATTAAATGGATTAATTGATACCGGTGGTATATTACCTGAACTCTACCATCAGAGGTTCCAACCACCAAATAATCTTCATTGCTGTCTAGAGCCATGCAAATAACTTTACTATTTGTACCAATTTGTAGTATTTCTTTTCTACTCAGTTTCTTTTTACACCATACTTCAATAATCCCTCCTTTGCAACCCATATATATCATATCAGAGCTAATTAGCATTGAGCGTACTTCACTCGCCAATGATACCGAATGGAGTAAAGTGTGATTCGAAGCGTTCCATATCTTCAGCAAAAAAGCAGAGTGATTTGATGAACAAAAGCATATCAATATCTATCAAAAGAATGATATTAATAAGGGTTGATTACACCAAAATGTAGCTTATTTTCACCATTTGTCATTGCATGTAGGAATATTTTTTTCCTGTTTAAAATACTTTCAATTTTTTACCATGTATGTAAGCAACCTTGTTATTTTGTAGCAACCAAAATCGTGAACATGTAGGCACGTCATAAAATACTAGTGTTACTATAGTCAAATACTCCATAATGTAACTTACTCTCACTTTTTTATGGTTGCATGTATGAAAAGAATATACTATTCCATTGTATGTAATATATTTCCAAGATTTTACCATTATATGGAATCTGTTTTCCATATATATCTTGGTATGTAAGTAGCTATCTCTTCAGTAACAACAGTTTTTGATGGCGTGGCGGTCTGCCACGTCACTATTACACATAATAGAAGGCTACTTACATATAATGGTAAGACAATTAAAATTATGTTGTGCACAATGGGAAAAACATTTTTTTGGCATAGAATAACAAAATGTGAAAGTCATATTTTTAGCGATTTTGATCTTGAAAAGCTATTTAGGTAGTCAATTCAATGTCGGCTTCTTGCGATTCTTTTTAGCGTAAGAGACTCTAAAAACACTGAACACATTACATTGGTACCCATAACTGTAAAACCTATAGGGAATTTCCTACTTAGCAAATATCCAATTTTTTTTAGATACATGATTCATAAAAAATTAATAAACTAAACATAATTACAATGACTCTTTTCAAATAAATATCCAATTTTTTTTTTAATAATCTGATTCATTTAGTTTTACTAGGTTACCTTGAAGACCTAAACTTATAGTTCATTCAGGTCATTTAACATTTTTACACATTTTCATGTGCGAAAAATACAAATGTGATTATGCATCTCAGGTCATTTAACTATAAAGGGGCTGCAAATAAGAAAAAAGAGACTATGGTGCGTTTGGGATTGCTTAGTAGTACTTTTCACGCGCAAACTACGTGTTCAAAACAACTTATTTCACCCACAAATAATCTGATAAGTAGTCTGGATAAGCCAAAGACACTCAATACAGCTTTTACTATATCAAACATAATAAGCACATAAGCAATTTTGATAAAAAAATTACAATCATGCTAATTCATACCTTTAATGCAGTTCCTTCTATAGAAGAGCTGGCTGAATATAAGAGCCCATCATGAACTTTCAAGGCGTGGACCGGATTTGACTTTCCTAGTAGTTTTCTTGATCCACTTTGAATGGAACTCAATGTGCCCGTTGCTAAATCGATCTCCTGTAAATATGACAAAAGTTCTATATTTAGGGGGTCTATGGGATTGCTTATTTGAACAGCTTATTGCTTTTTGAAACATCAATAAGTTTTTTGAAACATCAATAAGTTATTATGAGGGTGTTTGGGATTGGTTATTAAATCTACTTATCTGGATTGTTTGAGTAAAATCAGCTGCTTCGTATAAGCAATTTGGAGTTGCTTATGCCACATTGCTTGTTTTAGAGAAGCGAGAAGCGGATAAGCAAATTCAAACACCCCGTTATGTAGCTTAAGTTAACGCAAAACAAGAACTCATAGAGATAGAGGTGGGAATTTTGACCCGTTCGCTTATGAATGGATAGATTTAGGTTGTCTTTTACATCATATGGATCAAACAAGTCCAATAAAAATTGAGCTAAAAATCAGGTCAACGGGTTAAAAATCTCTCACAATGTATTTTTCATGCATTGATTACTTATAAATGTTGGGTTAATCTTTACAGGGTCAAGTCGGGTCAACTTATGAGTCACGGGTCTAATATTTAAGTCATGTTTTGTTTACAGTATGCAGTAAGTTTTAATTTTTGAAAGATTTTTGGTAGCGTAGTGGTGGGTGTTAGTGGGTCTATTTTATAGGAGCACTAAATCTCTGACCTATGTTTACATGTTTTCTTAGTCTATTATATGTATGTATTGAAATAAGAAAGTAATATCAAGAGTTTGCGTATAATCTTGGACCTGAAACCAACAATAAACACACTAAAAAAATGGGGACAATCTTTGTGGCTCAATCCAATTTAACCGGCCCGGATGGCCCATACCAAATAAATGAGGTCGATTTAAGTTGTGTTTTTTATCTGACCAGCCATATAAGATAGCTAGAAAGGGATATGTCGAATGGGTCACACAGGTTGAAAGTCTGCCAAAGTCTATTCCTCATGCATTACTTATTTATAAAAGAATGGAAAATTGGGAAAATGTTTAGAGATCAACCAAATTTGACCCTAATATTTGGGTCCATACTGTATAATGTTAGACCCATCCATTTATAAATGGGGTCAATTTGAGTCGTGTTTTTGTCTCAAAAGGAGTTGGAAAAAAATTTTTAGCCATGAAGGGAACATGTCAAACGGGTCGATTAGAAAGTATACTCATAAAGCATTAAATAGTTAAAGAAGATTCAAAAAATTGAAAAACAATGCTTGTTTGTCAATAGAAACTAGCTTGGGCTATAAATGACCTATTTCAACCCGAACCCGTTTTGACCCATTGCCAACAAACCCATGTGGTCAATTCCACACAAAAACACAACAAAATGTACCTGGATGCTATTATCTTGACATCCTGAATACAATCTCCCATGAACAAGAGCCAAACTCTGACGTATTTACTAGGATTAAGCAGCTTTGATGTTCCACTCCATGAATGAATCTGATAACAGTTTTACTGTATACTTTAAGTAACTAAAGTAGAAATTACTGTATAGAACAAAAAATATTATCAAGATGATATCATACCTTGATTCCAGCACCTTGAGGAATAAAACATGAGATGCTGTTTGCAACTAGCAGATTGTTAACATAATCTTTGACATCATACACTTGTTCACATTGGATCATTTCCTGGTTAATAGACCACCCCTAGTTGATTGTGGAAAAAGAATCATGATTCAGCTATTAAATTATAACAAAATTCGGGAAATTTGGATGTCCGTTTTGAAACTTGTTATGCCATATTGAACAATTACAATAAGATAATCAGCTGTAATCTATTTTGATGTATAAGATGGTGTTTGGACATACGAGTGGTGATTGAAGTTATCATGATTAGAAAGATAGTAGTTAGTGTTTGCAAATTCTGATTATTGAAGAAACTTGCATATAAAATCACCAGACCTTACTTTGTTATATGACAATTATATTCAACATGTTTAAATATTTGAAATTTCATATATATCTTTGAGTTTTAAATTAAAGGGCCATTATCATATATCTTTCTTAGTTTAAAATTAAAGGGCCCTTTCATATATCTTTCTAAGTTTGAAATCCATATATGTATATAAAAATCCTTTTTAAGTTCTATGATATCATACTGACCTTTAAAAACACTAATAATCAGTTTTTTGGACCGGATCGGACCGGCCGGTCCGACCGGTTCGACCGGGATCGGTGCCGTGTCCGGTCCGGTGTGATTTGGTTTTTAGTGGTCGAACCGGCCGGTTCGTCCCGAACCGCTGGTCGGACCGGGAAACCGACGGTTTTTTTTTTTTTTAATTGATTTTAGTAGGTAAAAACGGGGTGTTAAACCATAAATTAGTATGTCGGATATACAAATATAGTTAAGTTTTATATATATATAAAAAATATATATATAATCATATATAAATTACTTATATTTAATTACATATATAAATATAATTAAATATAGTTAAATCGGTCCAACCGGTCCGACCGGGTCCCGACCACCAAACCAGTAAGGCGTCCGGTTCGACGTCCGATCCGGTTCTGAAAACATTGCTAATAATATCATATTTATCCATTCTATCGTAAGAATATAAAATTAGTCATTTCAAAATAAAAAAGTCACTAAATAATGAGAAGAATATTATGTGCTGATATAATTGTTTTCCAATCCATTTATTCAGTGAAATATTCATTTATACATAAGTAACTAGTTTTATTTTATTTACTATAGATAGGTAAATATGATCTTGTGAAGTTTAGAAGGATGTGTATGAAATTTCATAAACAATCAGTTTCGTTGCAGCAGGTATGAATGTGAATATCTTCGAATCTTCTAATCCAAACATTTAAAATTGATTACGAGCTCATGTCACATACCATATAATCAGTTTTAAATCAAACAAAGAGATTAAATAAATGAATAAATTGTCTTTTACCCGAACAGTTTTGTCATGTGAACCGCTATAAAGTGTATCCCCGGATTGTAAAACAGACAAACTAGTAACTGCCTTTGAGTGCTCTCTGATTCTTGAAGTAGATGTAGAATACTACCTTTTCGGTCCAAACCTTCACAAGGGATTTATTTAGTAAGGAAGGAAAGCAAGTTAGTTACATCTATCTTAAACTCTGATTCGGATTACAGTTAGAAAATACTTTTCAGAACAAAAATTCTAATGCCTGGGTATGTATGCAGGCTAGGGAGGATGGGTAATGGGTCAATCAAGTTCTTGCTGAAATGAAGAGATTTTTACATGTTTGGGTCAATAGGGTCCCTGTCAGGTGGGGTTGATCCGCAAATGCTCTTTGGTCCATTATTCAATTTTTTAAGTGGTTAATGCATTTCTTATAAGGGAATAGTAAAAAGAATGGACTCTTGACTTTTAAAACATTGGATTATATCTTTTCTTCCAAAAGTGTCCTTGGTTTTTCATGATTAAGTCCTTCAACTTTTTAAAAATAATGGAAAGGTCTTTTTCTATATGATCAAGTCCCTAAATTTATAAAAAAATAACTATTTTCCTTAACTTTTAGAGCATTGGGTATACATAGCGTGAGTGGTGGCAGTGAGTTCCATGTCAACTCACACTCCGGTCACACATGAGGGTCCTCATGAGTTTGCCAGATTAGTGTTCTAAAATAATAAACTCAACTCACATCTCACATCTCACAACTCACTAGGTATACCCCCTTTAGTGAGTGAGTGAGTTTTCTGCTTATGTGGCGTCTACGTGTAAACTCATAACTCACTAGGATTTATTCATTTAAGAAATGAAGTATAAGTACGTATGTATAAATTCAATGAAAGTCTATCCGACTTCCAAATCCCTTAACTATAACTACTCAAACTATAAAATAAAACGTAGGTGATTATATCACTTATTATGTTCTAAATATAGTGTGTGGGCAGCTTTCAACCTGTTTGACGCTGAAGCTAAATGTTTGATTTTGACTCATTTGACCAACATAAAACAAAACCCAAACTTGACACAATCATCAGGTAAAAGGGTAGTGGTTGTCACCTATAGTTATGGGTATGATCTAGATTGTTATAGGGAGTACCTTTATCGCACCATCTGAATGACCCGAAAAATCTTGTCTTTGAAATATTATAATTGATAAAACTTCTCCGTTTGTGCTGCAATCTTGTTGGGCTAGTTCTGTATGAGTCCATAGATCCTGATACCAACAAAGAACAGCCAGTTAGCACTAGAGGTGGCAATTCATGAAATGTCATGAAAATAGGACACAGAATAATCAGGTTATGATAGGGTCGTAAATGAGTGTGACTGGTTGGCCTGACCAAGCCACAAAAAAAATTAGAATAAAAATATTATAAATTCAACCAGTCAAAACATTTACAGCCCTTTGGCCTGACCAACTAGTTTACACGCGTTTAAGTTGTTTAGCTAATTGGGCTACACGTGTCAGGTGTAGGGTTCAACTCGAAACGATTAAGTACACGAGTTGTGCTGGGGTTAGGTTATACCAACCCCAACCTGACATGAATTGCTCCACTAGTTAGCATCCAGCACAATAATATATCAACCTATAGGTTCTAGATTTGCCCCAAAATAATTAACTCACAGAACTAGATTCATTTCCTTCTGAAAATACTTTAAGCATTTCAGATGCCACTCTAGATGACTTTTTAAACTCCTTTAAACCCTTCAAGATATCCTTCATGTGAGTGCTTATGTCCCGCTGCCCATCTGAAATCCAGCAAAATTTGATGTAAGATCTTCTAAGTTGCTTGCTTTTATCAATCTTTTTTATAAAATCATTATCAGTAAATAGTAAAGGTGAATTAGTAGGGGTGATGGGTTAAAATAGATAAATTTTTGCATGGATTGCAACACTTTGTATCCAAAATGTGCAACAATTGCATATATATCCTTCTATATTATTAAAATTTCATATAAACCCTTCAAAATTCATGATACCATACTTTTTTTGAAAACAGATAAAATATCGTATTTACCCATTTGATAATAAAGAAAAATGATTACTTATAGCACCAATTTTCGGTGGATGAAAAAAAACATTATTTGTTGAGATGCTTCACAATAATTACACTGTTTCTGAATTTTATTGAGTGAAACATGGTGCTTAGTGATTTTATATTATCTACTATGGAATAATACATATGATTTTTCTAATGTTTTCAAAGGGTGGATATTCTATTATGGCCACTTTGACACCTTACCAACCATCCCATACATTTTATGAATTTCAATTATTTGCATGTAAATGGGTCAAATTTCCAAACTGCCAACTCTAATAAATAGATGCTAACCAGGATCATGGATGAAACTACTAAGAGCAAGCATAGACAGAGCTTTATCTTCTGCATCTTTTGCAGATTTAAAAATAGATACAAACCGATTAAGCAGACAAATTCTTGCAGCTCCTTTAATTCCAGTATCAGGAAGAAGTGTGAGCATGTGTACAAGCCATGTTGCACACACAAAACATGCAGAACATATTTCTGCATAATTACTTTTTAACCCTTCTGATAAGCCCTCGAAAATAAGACCGAACTCATGGCTCACTAAAACAAAAGCCGTCTTTCTTTCCCATTCCTCAGCAGCTTTTTCTTCTTCCTGTTAACAAAGCCTTGAATATAAGACCAAATTCTTAATGTTATAGAATATGAAGTTTTTCATGTAGTTTTTTCACTAGAGGTGGTGAGATGGGTTGGTTAATCGGGTCGGGTGACGAGTCAAGATGGACTTCTTCTAGTTTGGGTCGGATTGGGACTTTCAAGTAAATGCGTCAAACTTATCGCCTCCAATTTGCTTTATGTATAGCATGCCACAATAATCACTAAAATAATATAATCTGTAACCATAGTATGAAAAAATGAACAAGAAGTGTTTCGCATCAACCCAGACCGATAAGGATCGTACCAAAATCTTCCTTGACCCAACCCGACCCACACTTCTTGCCACAACTACACACGAATTGATATATACATATCCTTATGGATACATACTCATATTCAAAGCACTATGAAATCTTATTTACCCATTCCATAACTAATAAACTTAAAATAATTACTTATAACATTTTTTCACTAAACAACAAAGAGAACATTATATCTGAAATGATCAGCTTATGGACTGTGATTTCTTATATGTTTATTTAATAAAACACACTGTTACAAACACTCAATTCTATTTATTTTACCATCAAATGGATGAATATGATATGTTTTAGTGTTTTAAAAGAATACATACGATATTAAGAGAGGCTATATATAATATTTTGGAACTTTTATAAGGATGTGTAAATTATTCTTTAAAACACTTACCATAGTTTCTTGAATTTCTCCAGAAATGGCTGCATGCTGTTCTTTTCTCATTATAGATCGATAGCTTTTATCAAGTTCCGCATTTTTAAGAAGATATGCACGAAGTAGGGGCTTCCCAAAAGACGAAAATCGCCCTTGGAGGGCCAAAGTGTCTCAGCAGCTGCAAGTTGAGTGGATGGGGACTCTGAATTTTTAAGACATGATATAAGAGTATCAATAGCTTCTTCTCTATAAATACTCATCTTTCTTGGTTCTGCCTGCAAGAAATTTTATATATAAAACTGAGTTGGCAATTTGGATATGGTCACTTATGATTGAGTTGATAAAAAATAGCTTAGAAGGAAATGGGTCAAAGGCACCAAAGTGTCCTTCAATGCATAAAACCTCCTAAATTATTTTATTCAAAAATTTGATTTTATTGGAATAATATAAATAATGTAATCATATGTGACACATTAGTATTATTTTAAAATTGAGGTTTTTGATAAACACCAAACCTATTGGAAGTTAAACTAAATACATTAGTATAGGGGTATTAGTGTTATTATTGTAAAGTATGTTAAGGGTCAAAGTTGTATATTTTAATTAGGAAGGGCCTAATGTAATTTGTGTTAATCGGTGTTTTACCCTAGTGTAGTGTTGTTTGGGAAGCGGCGGTTTGTAGAACATAAATAGACGTCGATGTATTTAAAAAAAGGGTGGCGAGTAATCAAAATTTAGGTTCATCTGTTAATCTCTGTGTTCTTGTTCTTGATTTCCAACAAAGCCTTAGAGTTATGGTTAAAACAAATTACAAAATGATTAACAAAAGTTTGAGAATTTTATCATAAACATCTAACCAGCATGAACATCTCAGAAGCAGTTATTTATCATTACTTGCATAATATAATATACATTAACATTTAGCTACTAACCACCTGAAATGATCATGTCAGTTGTTAACTGTTAATGTAAATAGATTAGAATAGTTCAGATATTAGTTTAGCCTGTTAGTTTAGCCCATGGGCCTTAATGGGCCTTAGATTAGGGTTTCATCCTCTATATATAGAGGTGTCACCTCATTGTAAATTCATTCAGAAATAATATCATTCTCAGTTTCATTACATGGTATCAGAGCCACAAGGCTCTCGGTACAATCCTAGTCAGGTTACCTGTCCCGCTCTGCTCCTGTTTCTGATTTCCCGTCAAGAAAACCTGCTGTTCACACCAAATCCTTTTTCGAGCAACAAGTACAACTCACCACTACCACCATCAGCTTCGCCACCCCCCGATCTGCAAAACCCGAAAAAACCGCCGCCTCCCCGCCGCTCACGCGCCCTCACGCGCCACCGCACCCCACTGCACGCTCCCTCACCGCCGGCGAGTGGCGGCGCGTGGCTGCTTCTCCGGCGACGCGGTTTACACCAGCAAGTTCGCGGTCAGTTTCCAGCTCATCTGTGAAGTCAATTTCCTGCTACGACACCTTCTCGTTTCTGCTCCAGGTATACACGCGCATTTTCAGATCTGTCCAGATTTTATCAATGGCTGAAGAAGCTGTGAAAGAAACCAAACCCGAGTCCAGTCAAATTGTTCCAGGTATTATCAATTACAACTCGGTTTTACGTATTCCTGTGAAACTTGACTCCAAAAATTGGAGTTCATGGAGTCTCTTTGTCGAAAAAGGACTTGCTAGTCTTGACAAGGAAGACCACTTGACAACAATCCCTCCTCATCCGGTTACCCGTGAATGGCGTATTGATGATAGTGGTATTCAGATGGCTTTGTGGAATGCTATGGAGCCACAAGTACTTACTATAGCTCAGAACTTTCCCACTGTGAAAGAAATGTGGGATCATTTGTCCTCATCCTTTTCAGCCAAAGAATCTCTGTCACATGCATTTTCTGTGGTTCAGGCATATAGTAGAGCAGAACAAGGTGATTCATCCTTTATTGATTATTTCACTCGGTTTTCTAAACTCAGAGATGAACTCCGTGCGTTGTACCCTCCGACCACTGATTTGAAGCTTCAGGAGGAACGCAACAACAAAATGGATATTATGATGTTTATTGCAGGCATATCACCAAAGTTCTCTAGTGCTCGACCTTTATTGTTGAGCAACTCCACTGCCACCTCCTCCGTTGCTTCCATTTACCATTTGCTTCGAGAGATGTATGGTTCAGGGACTAATACTGGAACCACCGACACATCAGCTATGTATACGAGTGCACCTGTTAGCAAAAACACTGGTCGAGGCGGTCAGCCAGCTCCAAGAAAAGGTGTTGGTCGAGGCAATGGTATCACTTGTCACTATTGTCATCAGGATGGACACACCAAGTACAACTGCCCGAATCGTCCACCTGGGTCTCTTCCACCTCCTCGACCCAAAGCAAGGTTAGCTGCCTCTGATGATGCCCCTGATCATGCCAGTCCGGCTACCCCGACAGTCACTCTCAGCCAGGAGGAGTATAACAAATTTCAACAGTTATTGAACCTTCCGCTCCACGCTCCTAGTCCACAAGCCAATTCAGCTCATTCAGGTACGTTCTCTAGCCTTAATTCATCTTGGATTGTTGATACTGGGGCCACTCATCACATGACTGGGAATCAAGGTATATTATCCAACCTAAAGCATACCTCTCACCCTCCTGTTCGAATTGCTGATGGATCCTCATGCCCTGTTCAAGGCATTGGATCCATTAGTAACTCGAAGAACCTGACCCTTTCATCTGTATTGCTTGTACCTGAGTTTCCCGATAACCTTTGTTCCGTAAGCCAACTTACCAAACAAAACAATTGCCTTGCCAAATTTTACCCTACTCATTGTGTTTTCCAGGAACTAGGGACGAACCGTCTGATTGGCACAGGTATTGAATCAGGAGGCCTATACCGTCTGTCCTTATCGTCACAACCTTCAGCAAACATTTGTGACTCAAGCATCAGGGATGTCCACTGCCGGTTAGGTCATCCCTCTACAGCGGTTCTGAGGCAAATGAGACCGGATCTATCTGTTTCTGTTGATTTTCATTGTGAGTCGTGTCAGCTGGGTAAACACACCCGGCGTCCCTATCCCCCTAGAGTGTCTAGTCGAGTCTGTAATCCATTTGAACTTTTGCATTCGGATATTGGGGACCTTCCCCTGTTAAAACTACTCTTGGCTTTGATTACTTTGTTACCTTTATTGATGATTATTCTCGTACCACCTGGGTCTATTTATTGAAACATCGTAGTGAGCTAAATTCCATCTTTCAAGAATTCCATGCGTATGTGCAAAATCAGTTTAACACATCCATTAAAACCATACGCACTGATAATGCAAAAGAATACATGTCAGCAGATTTATCATCACATCTCAAAACGCATGGTATCATTCACGAGACATCTTGTGTATATACCTCTCAACAAAATGGCATTGCAGAACGCAAGAACCGTCACTTGTTGGATGTTACCCGCACCCTTATGATTGATTCTCATGTTCCTCATCGCTTTTGGGGGGATGTGGTTCTGACTGCTGCTTATTTGATTAACCGTATGCCCTCATCAGTTCTCAATGGAAAAACCCCATTTTCTGTTCTGTTTCCTACTCACAAACCGTTTCCTCTTGAACCGAAAATCTTTGGTTGTGTTGCCTATGTTCACGATCATCGACCGACTACCACTAAACTTGATGCTCGTGCCATCCGTTGTGTTTTTCTTGGTTACTCTCGGGTCCAGAAAGGGTATCGGTGCTACAGCCCTTCTCTCCGTCGATATTTTACTAGTGCCGATGTTACCTTTCATGAGTCTTGCCCATTCTTCATTGAGTCCCCCGATTGTCTTGATGATCTCTTTCCCGATTCCAATTCTGACTCTGACATATCTACGTCACCCACTGTCCCTACCATTCCTATACCTCCAGTTTTATCTGCTCCACCGGTCTCTGATGCTCCACAATCAGATCCTGTCTCATCTGACCTGCCGACAAAGGATCCTCCGCTGATCTTCACGTATACCAGACGACATAAGGATAAGACAACGGCCCCTGATTCATACCCTGACCATGATTCTGGTACGTCCTCTGTTCCTGATCCTGTTGCTACATCCGATACTCCCTTAACAGATATTTCACATGTCACACCTGATACACCCGTCTATGACCCACCGGGTGCACCGTATCCCGATATCCCCATTGCCTTCCGAAAGGAACCCCGATATCACACTCGTTACCCGATTCAGGACTATGTGTCCTATGCACACCTGTCACCTGAATGTCATGCTCATACTACTGCCCTTGACTCCTACCCGATTCCTAAGAATGTGATGACCGCCCTAGCTCACCCAGGATGGAGAAAGGCTATGGAAGAAGAGATTGGTGCTCTTCGGGCCAATCATATGTGGGATCTCCAACCACTTCCCCCGGGAAACGCCTCGTTGGTTGTCGTTGGCTGTTCACAGTGAAACCAAACCCAGATGGATCTGTGCCTCGCTTGAAGGCCCGCTTAGTTGCTAAAGGTTATTCTCAGGCTTACGGTATTGATTATGATGAGACTTTCTCTCCTGTTGCCAAAATGCCATCGGTACGTATTTCTATTGCTCTTGCTGCCATTAATCACTGGCCGCTCCATCAGCTTGATGTCAAGAACGCATTTCTTCATGGCGTCCTTGAGGAGGAGGTATATATGGAGCAGCCACCTGGGTACATCGTTGAGGAGGAGGCTTCAAAGGTATGTAGATTACGTCGCTCATTGTATGGTCTCAAGCATCCCCCCGAGCATGGTTGGACGATTACATCGTTGAGGAGGAGGCTTCAAAGGTATGCAGATTACGTCGCTCATTGTATGGTCTCAAGCAGTCCCCCCGAGCATGGTTTGGACGATTCTCTGATGTTATGGGAGACTTTGGGATGACTCGTAGTGCCTATGATCATTCTGTGTTCTTTAGGCACCACCAGGGCCGAAGGATTATTCTGGTTGTCTATGTGGATGATATAATAATCACAGGGGATGATGAAGTTGGGATCATAAATCTCAAACAATTTCTTCAGTCACAGTTTCAGATTAAGGATCTTGGTCGACTCCGATACTTCCTTGGTATAGAAGTATCCCGCTCTCCACAGGGAATTCTTCTATCACAACGGAAGTATGTTCTTGATATGTTATCTGAATGTGGCCTATTGGGCTGCAAACCAGTAGATAGTCCAATGCTCACTACCGGAAAACTGCTTCCAGAAGATGGGAGTCCAATGAAGGATCCTGAGCAATACAGGCGGCTAGTTGGGAAACTTAACTATTTGACTGTTACTCGTCCAGACATCTCCTTTGCGGTTAGTGTTTAAGTCAGTTCATGGCCACTCCATACACAGGACATTGGGATGCTGCTCTTCGTGTATTACGGTATCTTAAAACCGCTCCAGGGTTGAGGATTTTGTATTCTGATCAAGGGCACTGTCGTGTAGGCGCCTTTACAGAAGAAGGAGATGGTAGAGTATCAGGTTTTTCGGATGCCGACTGGGCGGGTTGCCCTATTTCACAGCGATCTACAACTGGATATTGTGTGTTTGTTGGAGGAAATCTGGTATCTTGGAAAAGCAAGAAACAACACACAGTGTCTCGATCTAGTGCTGAATCTGAGTACAGAGCCATGGCAGATGTTACATCGGAGATGATTTGGGTCCGTCGTCTTCTCAGAGAACTTGGGGTTATTTCAAATAACTTGATGAGGTATATTGTGATAATCAATCTGCTATTCACATAGCTAAGAACCAAGTCTTTCATGAGAGAACTAAACATATAGAAGTTGATTGCCATCTGATCAGGGATCGGGTAGTTGGGACGAAGGTTGAAGAGGCATTCATTCAACCAATCCATGTAAGACAGAGTTTCAACTTGCTGATATCTTCACGAAACCACTCCGGAAGACTCAAATAGATTTTATATGCAACAAGTGGGCATGATTAACATCTATGCATCAACTTGAGGAGGAGTGTTAATGTAAATAGATTAGAATAGTTCAGATATTAGTTTAGCCTGTTAGTTTAGCCCATGGGCCTTAATGGGCCTTAGATTAGGGTTTCATCCTCTATATATAGAGGTGTCACCTCATTGTAAATTCATTAGAAATAATATCATTCTCAGTTTCATACATTAACCATAACACTAAGGGCTATAATTATCATAATCCAAATATATCTGTGTAGAGAAGTTTTTTGGTTCAACCCAACCCATTTAAAACGATAAAGTTTAACCCAACCAACCCAACACAACCCAACCCATTTAAATCATATTACTTTCATCATTCATACATACATATACACATATGTGTGTGCGTGTGTGCATGGGGGGAGAGAGAGAGAGAGAGAGAGAGAGAGAGAGAGAGAACCAGAAGGTCTAGTTGGAGAAGGAGACCAGCGACAACTGGTAATTGTTCCGTTCCAGCAGTTTGCAGATATGCAAGGAGTGTATGCATTGTACTAAAAGTTCCTTCATCCTTTATGATATGCAAATTTGATTGTTGAATGTTCTCCTATAATAACAAACATAAAAAAACAGGCCCTAAACAATCATAGTTATATGCTTTTAAATCATAGAGATGGGAAAGAGAAGGGAGTAGGCAACAGGTCAATGTGGGTTTGTGCCAAAATGCATTACACAAAACATTTTTTAATTAGATAATATGATTTTTAATAATAACTACTTTTGAAAAAATACTTTTTGTCAAAAATATGATTTTTTAAATAAATACCTACTCTGTCAATACGCTAACAATACATATATGTTTCAATATTAATTTTTAATAATATGATTTAAGAGGTTTAGTGCTTTAAAGATAAAGACTGAGTGACTTTTGACCTGTTTCTTTTTTAACTAAACTATTTATTTGACCCGTTAGAAATCAAACATAACCCAAATCGTCCTTTTTACATAAAAGTGAAAAATTGGTTTGGAGGTACCTTCTTAAGTGAAGCACCTTTGCCCAGAATATTTTAGTGTTCTTTTATAAATAGTTAGTATGCACTATAAGCACACTTTGGGTGCTTTAGATATGTTACCCTTCTTAGATATTCTTTTATTTACCAATTCGGGCCATAAGAATGTAAATGGGTTGAAATTGTCAACTCTGTATAGAACAACTGGAAAAGTAATCACCTGTTCAATTTAACCAACTCAGAAAGAAATTGAACAATTTCAACCGATCTTGATCATTCGCCCCAACAAGAATCTCTAAAACTGGTGCAAGTTCAGCCTTATCAGCAATAATATTCCTACATTTTCCATCTTCTTGTATACATCTCAACAATAACGAACGGCCGTGATTCGTTCTTCAGTCCATTTAGATTCCAACTACTAATCATACATTCAATCACCTTCCCAAAAGAAACAAGTGTGTGAGTATATGTTATTCAAACCTTGATTTTGTTAATTTCAGGCTTAAGAACTTCCCAGAAAATTGTATAAGGATAAGTGCCACTAAATTTAAAGCTTTTGACACAGGTAGACTTGTAAAATAGTAAAATGCCACTGAATATACTTGAATATGTTTTGGAAAGAGTTTCTTGTTTGAGTAGATTTAGGGACATTTTACAACTCTAGATATGATATGGATTAAAATTTAGGTGCATTTGTCATTTTATAAATTTCCCGCAGTCAGCATAAACAAAATGAAATGATATGTGGGTGGACTATGCGTATATTATCCAAAAAATAAAAAATACAAACAATAATAGAAAAATACCTTCCCTGAGTTCACCCGTCTAACACTTCAAAAACTGCACCATCATCACAACTTGCAACAATCTGTCCCAACAACAAAACTGCAGCTGTTTTCGGTTTCAGGCACATTTTGAAAAACTCATTGTCATTCTTACTCACAACACTCAGAAGGGAATCCACCACTTCCAGCTCAACAAGTGTTGGGATAGATGGTTTTAACAAATAAATCAAAACAACAGCTTCAAATAAACCTTTTTGAAAAAGTGCAATGACACATTCCACATCTGAACGACCCGTGTTAACGTTGAGATCACAGTTTCATTTCTTGATGCAAGTTCAGAAAGAAGAAACACCGTGGAAATCAAAACTCGAGTGTTGATTGAACTAAAAAGAATCTCTATAAAACCATTTATAACAGGTGGTTCTGAAAGCATGTTTTGAATTTCAACTTCAGGACCCAGGCCAGATTCTATTACATCTTGCCAAAATGTTTCAATCGTGAAAACCGCATTCTCTGCTTCTTTTAACACCTCAGAAGTACAAAGTTTAGTAATTGCAATCCTTAGTCATTAACTGTTCCATCATCCTGTGAAGTCAAAGTCAAAGAAGGGATGTCTAACTGCTCGTTTTCTTGACTGGAATTGCTAGGATTCAATTCTTTCCAGCTGGCAAAAGATGTTTAAGAATATAATTTGTTTTAGGAAGTTGAGTGCTGTGAAGTTTTTGTCTAGTAATCGGGCAAGTTGAATTTCCTCTTTCCAACCATTGTTGAATGGCTTTACGTTCATAAGTTTGACCCGTTTCTAAAGTACCGGGTCATCAAATACATGTGTTGTTATTGGACATACAAAATCTTTAGGGGGTGTATGCATTCCTTGATTAATCAGGTTATAATCGTCTCCCATGAGAGGATCAAAAGAACTGGTTTTTAAAGAAAATAAGAAAAGGACTAATCAAGATTAGGAAAATGTAGCACAAGTAAAAATACTTTATTGAAATGTAAGGGTTCTTACCTTGATTCTATTGTGATTGGTTGTTTCTGCTTCTGGGATAGTGTTTTCTTCGAGTCCAGTCGCAATATTTCAACTTTTTTTTCCTTGTAAAAACAGACAAGACAGCTTTGATGGTTGAACACAAAATGTTGCCTAGAAAAATCAGTCAAACAAAGAGGAATATTCTTTCTTCTTTATTGTATGTATCAATTAGTATAGATGTGGCAGTTCGACCCGTTACTTAATAATGGGTCAATTAAGGGTAAAACAAAAAATAAGCTTAGGTAGTAACAAGTCAACTTGTCCAGCGTGTTAGAAAGTCACCCAAATTATACTTATTTATGCATAAAACACAATACGTCGTATAATTGAAAAATAAACTCCTTATTGGAATATACTTTTATTATCATATTTGACACAAAGACTAGCCTCAATCTACCTTAAATAGGGGAAAGGTCTACCCTCAATCTACCTCTCCTAGACACCACCAATAGTTTTGCTATGAGTGGTATCTACCGGGTATGTTTATTTGTTTGTTAATCATATATGACATAACTTATGATTTACATATTGGACAAAAGGTGTTTCACATGACCCCATACCAAAAATTACCCATATTGACCAAGATACGTTTTGATCCAGACCCATTTTGACATGTTGCCGACACCTGACCTGATGAACTTCTCTAGGCCAAAAAGTTCCATTTTGTCCCACACATGTTACAACCGGAGGCAATTTTGACATGTTATGCTACCCGACCGGCCCAAACCAAACTGTTTTGACCCGTGCCAAAAGTTAGTCATTTTGACCCATCCCATTTTGACATGTTACCTAATGAACCTGACATGGCCATTTTACCACCTTTAAATTACTACCTCTAATTCTGCATCTGATTCATAGGAAGACATGGAGCAAGAATTTCTTCAGGTTCTGATCCAGAATCTTTATTATTTGGTGACGGTTTAAATGGTCTTGAAGATGATCTTTCGTTGGTGAAAAACCTTGGAGAGACTCTTTCTGGGAAGAAAGAAGGAAACCTTGAGAGATTTTTGTTTTTTCTGATTTGGATTTCAATGGATTTTTCTCCCTTATCAGTCCATATTGGCTGCATAAAGTAATATCAACACTGAATTTGGTCATGGATCATACTAATAATGGAAGCTTGACTTTGTCAAATTGAAACTGGAAATAGAATATATGTATTTGTTTACTGTATAAACAAATTCAAGGAGATAAACAACAAAACAAACAAACAAACATACCCAGTGTCTCCCGCTGAAGAGCAGGGTCTGGGAGGGGTATATGGTGGCAAGTCTTTCCTCTATCTAGAAAGATAGAGAGACCGCTTCCGAAGAGACCCCCGACTCGTTAACACAGGCAATAACAATAACAATCATAATACAACGCATATACAAAGCATATAACAAAGCATAACAAAGGCAATAACCATCATAATACGAAGCATATAACACAATGATATATATCACAAGAAGAATTAGATAGTGCGCATGTAACACCAAAAAGGATAGATGAGGAAAACTACACCTAACGTGTGGGGTACGGCCATATGTCACCGTATACCCTTCCCACCCACAAAACCCACTAAAAGTCCTTAATTTTAATTCTACGCCTCCACTCACTTCTATCCTCGATCATGTTCTCAGAGAGATGCAAGTCCATCATATCTCTCCTGATAACCTCGTCCCAAGTCAACCTAGGTCTACCTCTGCTCCTCCTACCCTCTAAGCTGATATTCTCTACTGCTCGGACTGGTGCTGCCATCGTTCTCCTCTTCACGTGCCCAAACCATCTTAATCTTCCCTCTCTTATTTTTTCTGTGATACACGCCACCTCTAGCCTCTGACGAAGACGTCGTTTCTTATCCGATCCAATCTTGTGTGTCCACACATCCACCTCAGCATTCGCATTTCTGCGACCTCTATTTGTCTCTCGTGCGATTTCTTTATGGCCCAACAGTCTGTGCCGTATAACATAGCTGGACGTACTGCCACTCTGTAGAATTTTCCCTTTAGTTTTGCCGGGAACCTCTTATCACACAAAATCCCTGATGCTGCTCTCCACTTGCACCATCCTGATGTATACGGTGTGCTACATCGCTGTGTATCTCTCCATCTTCCTGTACGTACGAGCCAAGGTATTTGAACCTAGACGTCCGGGGGACCGCCATGCCTTGGATACTGATTTGGGTGTCCTCTTCGGCCTCACCACTAAAGTTACAATGCATGTATTCTGTCTTAGCGCGACTTATCCTTAAGCCCCTGCGTTCTATTGCTGCTCTCCACTGTTCTAATCTCTCGTTAAGCACCGTCCTAGATTCTGATATTAAGACAATATCATCCGCAAACAGCATACACCAGGGACTGGCTGTTGTATAGACTTGGTCATCTCGTCCAGCACCACTGTGAAGAGGAATGGGCTCAATGCCGATCCTTGGTGGAGTCCTACTTCCACCGGGAAGTAGTCTGTGTCTCCGACAGGTGCTGTACACATGTTTTGCCCCGTCATACATATCCTTTATTATTTTGATATACCTTTCTGGTACCTTTCTAAGTGTAGACTTTCCCAGATGAGTTTCCGCGGCACACTGTCATATGCTTTTTCTAGGTCAATGAATACCATATGCAGGTCTCTTTCTTTTCTCTATATTTCTCCATTATCCTCCTTATGATGTGTATAGCTTCTGTTGTAGAGCGGCCTGGCATAAATCCAAATTGGTTTACCGCTATCTGAGTTTCTCGTCTAATTCTCGTGTCAACAATTCTTTCCCATAGCTTCATCGTGTGACTCAATAGCTTTATTCCCCTGTAATTTGCGCAACATTGGACATCTCCTTTTTTCTTATATATGGGGACTATGACACTGCTTCTCCACTGCTCTGGCATCTTTCCTGTCTTAAAGATAGTGTTGAATAAGTCGTTAGCCATTGTAGGCCCTCATCTCCTAGGCACTTCCACACTCAATCGGATGTTGTCTGGCCCCACCGCCTTAGCCCTTCCCATTTCCTTCAAAGCTCTCAACTTCATTGACTAATATTTTAAAGAATTTGAAGACCCTCGTTATAAAATCATACTGCACATGTATGTACGTGATGCAGACTCATTTAGCAAAAAAACTGAATCTTTTAGCTTAGCAAGTAGAGGGGCAATTTCAATTCAGTCATGCGAAAATCAGTAAATTTTTGTTGCAGTTAACAAGTCAAATGTCTATTTGTGTTATATTTACTGATACAGATATGTGACTAGAACCAACAAGAACAAAGGCATATATGTAAATTAGTCCTTCAAGTTTCACTTACAAGTTTATTGGTTCTAAGATATATCTAACCCAATCAAAAGTGTATACTCAAAGAAACTGACCCATTCAAATCTGGTGGACCATGCTAGTTAGAGAAAATCAAATGAATTGTCTGTAAATATATAATAAAGACAATACAGGTAATACTACAATGGGTTAGTTTCAACCCATTTACTGTACAATACAGGTAACAATATCGATTTCAGCCCATTAACTATTAACGGGTCGATTTCAACCCATTTATATTCAAATGGTCAGTTTGGACTGTGTTTAGTCTCCAAAGGATGAAAAGTGTTCGTGCAAAGTCCGTTAAGACGCTAACAACCTCCTTATATCTGTAATTAGAAAATATAGATTTAAGATTATGTAATCATAGTTAATAAAGCTAAAAACATAAACAAAAAGTGTCATTGGCACTATCCATTTTACAAGAAACCATTGCTCAAACCACTTGACGCAACCACTTAGCCGCCTCTAGCAAATATACCAATGAGCATTAACCGACAATCCTACATGATCAATTATCTAAATAAAGGAACCCAAATCTATACTAGTGCAAGATTCATGATTTCACTTAAAGAATCCCAAAAATTCAACTTGTTATAGTTTTTGAGCTTGAAAGATTCTGAACATGAAGATTATAAAGAATACACATAAAGCAGAAAATGAACATTACATTATACCGTCCATTCTCAGATCCAAATTCAGTAGATATGCTCTTTTCATCTCGATCATACTCGCGATCATCACCCTTACGAACCGCCTCAAGCACTACACAAGGTGGATCTATCACCCCACCCCCATCTTTATTCCCCAATATCTCTTTAAAATATGCAGCAAACACTCTACAATTTTCATCAAGAACTTGCTCATAATCCCTCTCCAACTCCTTCAACTCCACAGCCTGGTTATCATTCATCTTCGACAGCAAAGTGGTGCACGACACGACCGAATCCATAGCAACCGAGTTGTCATCACTTTCGTATCCGAGTAAAGACAAGGAAGACAGGATTCTTGATCTTGGCCATTGTACCATTCAAGAACCGGGACGAAGTTGATCAAGAACATTTCTTCGAACACGTGGGGTGCGACTTCTGATCTCGCGATCGAGGGGTGCGTTTCGAAGAGCGTAAGGAAGGCGATGGAGGCGTCGATATGGCGTTGAGAGAGGGTGTAGATGAGGGATAGTAAGAAGGGTGATAAAGGGTGGTGTGGGTGGGAAAGAAGGAGTTTTTCGGATAGGCGGAGGGCGGTGGATGTGGCGGAGGAGGTGGTGGTGGTGTGATGGCGGTTTCGAGGGTGTCTCCGGCGAGGGTAAGGTGGTCGGAGAGGGGTGGTTTGGTGAGGAGGGTGGAGGAGATGCGGCGGCGGAGGTCGGGTTGGGGAGGGTTTCCGTGAGGAAGGTGGTGGTGGGTGGAGGATGACGTCGGCAGTGGTGGACATGGTGGTCAACGGTGGTGGTGATGGTGGTCAACGGTAGTGGTGTGGTTGTTTGAAAGAATTAAGGAGAACAAAGAATGAGACAGAAATAAACGGATTAGGTGGTGGCGCCATAATTTATATGGACGGCTGTGTTGAATTACTAAATTAACCTTGGAGCGTTATAGTTTTGTCAAACTTATAATATAATAATATTTAAGAAAACAAAAACTTCAAGAATAGATGTTGAAAAAATAGAGTAATGTTTTACTAGATAAACATTTGAATTTGTGCATTGGTGCGAAAATGTGAAAACTATATACGAAGCCATATATACACTATGGGCTCTACCTGCTTTATCTTATACGAATAGGCTGGTGGCCGTAAAAATTATGATAAAAAATTGTTACCGGTCGTCGTTGACCACCATGTTCATGGATTTGGGTTGGAAAAAAAAAATTATAGCTAACGGTAGATATGAGAATATAATGAGCACTAATTTGTGTTCTAATTATGATATATGAAGTATTTTTTATGGTTATTTTCATGCATTACGTATAAATGTTACATGTAATTTTTATAGTTGTTCATAAAAAATTAGTTACGTAACACACATTCTCTCTGTCATGAGCAGTGTTTTCACGGCCGGATCGTACCGGCCGGTCCGACGGTCGAACCGGGGATCGGCTTGGTGGCCGGTCCGGTCGTGCATGGATCGTTTTGTGTGGGTCGAACCGGCCGGTTGTACCCGAGTGGGTGGTCGGACCGGGGAAGCGGACCAGTTCGGACCGGTTTTCTAAATTTTTTAATTTTTTTTACTTTTTTAAATAAAAACGGGGTGCTGAACTATATTAGTGTGTTAGATCAAAAGTATAACCGAATTCAAAACGGGCTCGCACGGGCCTGGGTTTTGAAGTTGCATTCGTGTCCGCTGGAAATCCAACATTTTTGCCCAACCCCCCCCCCCCCCCCGCGCGGATATACTTGTGGTTAAAATATGTCATAAAGATACACTAGAGTGATAAAACAATTACTTATAAACCAAACATCATTTTGTCCCCACACCAATATGGGACAAAGTGTTTACCATAATCTTAAACATACATTCACACACACCCAAATATACTTAAGTTTTATATATAACTAAAAATACATATATAAATCATATATAATTACTTATATTAATTACATATATAAATATAATTAAAATATAGTTTAATCCGGCTGACCGGTCTGACCGGTCCGACCACCAAACCAGTAAGGTGTCCGGTTCGACGTCCGATCCGGTTCTGAAACATTGGTCATGAGTTATAAAATCAGAGAGTTAATTACATGAAAGGTCCCTGTGCTTAGTCCCTAGGTTTGAAAAATTACAAGATAGATCTAAAGGTTTGTCAAAACATAACAAAAGGTCCTTGACGTGGATGGTTGTTATCTTTTTCTGTTAATTTTTTTAAAAAAATGACTAAACTACCCTTTGTGAAAACATAAAACTCTAACCACCACCAGTCTACCACCACCATCTCCAACACCAACCAAACGCCAACACCATCCCCACCACTAGAATGCCACCACCATCCCACTACCACCAATTTGAAATAACCATCCTCGTCGCCACCAGAACGCCATCACCATACCAATCACCATAGGTTTGCAACCACCATCTCCAACACCACCAGAACTCCACCACCACCGGATTACAACCACATCTACAACACCACGAGTCGTCACCTCAAATCCAATCAAGGTTAGACTGCAATGGTGGTGACGGATGATGCTTTTGTTACCATAGTTCTATCAAGAAATGGTGATGGTGGGTTGCAGTGACTGTTTGAAGATGAAAATGAAGGGAGGGGAGGGCACTGCCATGATGAGGGAAAGAGAGAGTTGGGATGAGGTGGTGCGTTGCGGTGGTGCGTTGCGGTGGTGCGTTGCGGTGGTGGGTAGCATTGGGGGCTAGGGTGGTAGTCTGGTAGGATGGTTGTGATGGTGGTTGGTAGAATAATGGTGGTTAGAGTTCTAAGGTAGAAGATAAAGTTGTGGGTCCCATCTTTTCTAAATATATTTTTAATGATCAGGGGTATTTGGTCATTTTACTGGGACTTAACGGAAAAAGTTAACGACTGTCCACATCAAGGATCTTTTGTGTTATGTTGTAACAAACCTTTGGACCGACCTTGTAATTTTTTAAACTTGAAAATCAAAAGTGAAAACAAACCTAAGCAAACGGACATTTCATGTAATTAACTAAAAACCAAACTTTATTTATTCATAAAGCTATAAAAAAGTCATTTTTGGCATCATACATGTATATGTCATATAAAGTATCTAGGTCAACACCCCTGCAGTTTTTTTATTATTAACTAATGTACTCAGCTCAATAATAAAAACCTTTTCAATCATTTAAAATCTTATTATATAAATAAATTTAGGTTTTAATAATACAAATTATTAACTATTGATCAATATATATTAATTTCAAATAACAATTTAACCAGTACTAATTCGAACTTTTGATTTCGTTACTAATAACAGTCCATGTTTAATTGTTCGTTAACTTCGTTAGTTTTTATAACACATTATGTGGTGTGGCTCGTGACGTGATGTATAACATAGATATGATTAGAAATATAAATATATTAATTAATTTTTTTTATAAAAGATCATTTTAATTTGAAGATATTCTGCGTAACGCTTTTGTCGATTATGGAGTAAATTGGAGACAAAGATACGCAAAAAACTGAATGATATATTTATATTTTTTATTTTACTTATGTAATACGCCATGTCATATACCACATCACGAGCAACATTACGTGCCATGTCATAAACAACTAACAAAGTTAACGAACAATTAGCCTGCTATTGTTATTTGTAATAAAATCGAAAATTGGGATTAATATTGACCAATATCAATAGTTTGGATTATTAAAGTCAAAATTTTCATTATATAAAAATTGTTATAAATAAAAATCATACAATGATACAAAATATAATTCAAAGACTTATACACACATATATCAAAAACTTTATAATACTTTTTAGTCATAAATTTTTAAAGTTACAATGTCCTTGTTGAACTTTACACAACTTTTGAACAATAAAAAATCATAAAACTGATTTTTCAACTAATAAATCTTCTTACTTACGTTGATTTTTGGAACTCTAAAAATGAAGTGCCATTTGTCCATAATATATATATACAAAGAGTCGTTCAGAAACATTTGACAAGTATAGATCTTCAAGTTCCACCGTCGTTGACGACTGCCGCCTGCCGTCGTGGCCGGCCGTTGACTTGTTTATGTCTGATTTTAGTATATATTATATATTCTGTCATCTTCGGTGTTGTTTATGTTGCAGATGATGAACCCACAAAGCAAAAGCTACAAGAAACTTAGATTGTCCATGAATGTTGCAGAACACGTCATTGCTCGTGATTTTGAGGTTGTAACTTGTATGTGGGATCGAGAAGAAGAGGTGTGATGGTGGTTACCATTGCCAAACTCTTTGTTGAACTAGAACTCGACGAAACGGAATGGTACGCGCGGTAGTGGTTGAATCAGTGACCGAGTGACGGATCAAGGAACTTTGGAGAGAAGAGGATAAAAACGATTGAGGTTGGAACGGGTAAGTTGAGTGGGATCACAGAACGGAACCAGAAATTTTTTTCACTGTGATCATGGTTTTTCAGTTTACATTTGTTAAAATGTTCCTAACCAATCGGGTGTGGTCATTAAAAACCTTATTCAAAATGTTTGATTTGATTTTGGTATAGAAAAGACATAATACCAAAGAGTTCAATTTGCCAAGAAGCGCCACCAATAATTAAACCAACATCTAAAACATGTTTAGTCAGCAGTAAAATCAAGGATGTAATAAAATCATATCATTTATAACATCATCTGGTTTTTAAATATCGTCCGACCGATCTGACTAGTGGAGCTCTAAGATGACTGGTTCAGCTTTGAAAACACGGCTTATGAAATCATATTGTCATTGATTAATGAAACAATGTGTTTACAATAGTAGATAAACGTAACACTTTAAAGAAATGTAAACTCTTTAGTATTTCAAGGATGTAATAAAATGAAAAATGCTCACTATATGTCTTACAATGTTTCCTTGTGGTATTTTGAGAAACAACATACATTGTTGAGTATCTCGCAAAGCCAAATTCTATCTTTAGAAGCTTATCCATCTGGTAGCATATTGAAGAATATGAGAAATCATGTAAATAACACTAGTCACACCTTGCTAATAACAAACTCTTCATCAGAAACCATATTAAATAGATACTTGGCTGTCATGAAATAAAAGTCAAAGAAACCTACCTTAAGACTCTTATCAACATCTTATAAATCATTCAGTTTGTCAGGTTTAATATATTTCTGCAACCACCACCTCAATGCTGAATGTCCATCCTCGTTTCCATTCGTAAGTTTTTTAACCAAAGAAACAATGGTTTTTCTAGCCGTGGAAACAGCCTCTTGCACAAAATTGTGCAAGGAAAGGTTGCGTACATCAGATCGCTTCGCGATCCGGCCCCTCCCCGGACCCTGCGTAAAGCGGGAGCTTCATGCACCGGGTACGTCATGTGAAACTAAAGAAGTCTTTGATTAAGGTCTTCGTTGTCCTCTCAGATTTAAGGAGCAATTGAGCAAATTAAATTTAATCATACAACATCACACAACTACAATTAAATGAACTCTAAGACATGATTACTTAAAGCAAAGTTATGTGATTATTTCTATCACAAGACATAATATTACCAATAGATGATTTCTGAAGCATACATAGTACTTACATAAACAATCACTAATCAAGGTATATATTCATTATCAACCAAAATAAAGTTATGTGCATTGGACACAACATAATCTAGTCATAACTGTAACACCCCAACCCGGAGAGGCTGACGTGTCACTATTACAGATATCAAATCAAAAACCAAATCCATGATATTAAAGAGATAATCTTAAGCAAAACCAGATAATCCGAAAGAACCTAATTAAGTTATTCATTACATCAATTAAAGTAAAATACAATCTTGATCTTCAACCACTCTTCACTGATTTCCCGGAACCCCTGATTACCTACAATCAAATAAGAAAACACCACAAAAGAAAATACGGCTGAGCCAAAAGTTGCTCAGTGACGGAAATAACAATAGTAACAATACGAAACATAAAATACTTATATCTGAATACTGAACGGATCATATGATACTGAAACGGAAATCTGAATCAGAACATATAATACTGATACTGAACTGAACATGTAATACTGAACTGAACTGATCTACACGACACGTATATACAAACAAAATAAGTCGTGTAATGTAAGAAGTACCCAGAGCCAAAACTGAACTGATAAGTACATAGCTAGCTAGACTATGCACTAATGAGATGGTGTGTGGGGCGTACACACATGATTCCATCCCCCGGAACTGAACTGAACTGAACTGAACTAGGATCGATCCATCCGCCTCCCAGATATTATGGCCAAAGTACTACCTGAGTACTAACGTGTTAACGGAGACGCCGTGAACTATTTATTACACACCGTCACGAAAAGTGTCACATCATTGACGCCACAATGACATGTCGGAGAGCTCGGGTAACAGAGTATTAATCAAATGGTAGTACAACTACCCACATATAACATATCAATAAAACATTTATAGGAACATGCAATAATGAGCACAAACGTATAAAATATATATTGCATGCTACAGGTCTCAATAATTATCACTAATGAGTCGAACGAATCGGACCATAATTAAATATTGAGGATAGACAACTAATAAAGGCTAAACGATTCATATTAACGGAAATAACGTATCAAAAATCCGTACTACAAAGTAACGGAACAGGATTTATACTATGATAAAGATAACCAAGAATCCGTACCTTATACACGAATGACAATAATCAGAAAAAGGTTTAGGCTCGGTTAACGCCGCGAGAACCTACGATAACGTAACGCAAATTATAATCTGAAAAATTCCAGTTCTGCCCTTGTCTTCTCGCACTCGTTAAAAATACTAAACGATGTTTAAAAATTCTGAAAATCTCCAGTTTACTAGATTAGTGATTTCTAAACAACTTTCATTTAGAAAAGTTTCTGATTTGGATTACCGAAATATGAGAAAAACGTGGATCTTTACAGCTGCGCAGAACTGCGAGCTGTTACGAAAACGATTGTTTGGAGGTCTAAACGAATGAGTTTTTCGATGTTTTATATATCAACAGATTCGTATTTCGACGAACTTCGTCATGGACATAAGATTTAACTGATTTGAATCTGTTATGAAGAAGTTATGGCCTCTGTAAGTTGGCTGTAAAATACGGGCCTAAATCAACTATTTACAGTTTATTTTTAAACAAAATAAACAATTTATAACGTTTGTTAACAATATATAAACTATAACCGTCAAAAGTTATATATATTATTCACTTATATAATATATTAGTATGTTTTGAAGCATAACAGTGATCCCTAATTTAATTAACTAATTAACTAATAGTGTTTTCTATAAAATATTTTATAGAAATAATAAAGCATTTAACAAATAAATTTCTAGAAAATATGTAGATGATCAAAAAAATAACAAGAGTTTACAGAACTGACTTTTCTAATTTTTGGAAATTTTTACATATTTTTAAAAATTAAAAAGGCATTTAAAAAATGTTTGGGGTGGCCCGGGGTCGAACCCGGGACCTCTCGGATGGTTTAAAGCGCAGGAACCGGTGGACTAAAGCCTTAGCTGCGATAATTCCCAGCTTTTAATTTTTATAAACACAATCTAAACAAATCCCCAAACCTCCATGAACCCTAGTTTCGAATCGACCAAATTGAATTCCAAAACGATGTTAATAACCAAATTAAGGTTGGGGCTTTCATTCCTCATGCCTAATCGAGTAGATACATGTATTTAATTACCTCTATGATGATGAGATGAAGCTGAACTGATCGAAGAACGGGTCGCGGTCAATGTGCCAATCGAACGATGCTCAAACGGTGATTATAATCGAATCAAACTTGAGGGAAGCTTCGAATGATAGTCCTGATCGAAAGCCCCTTATAAATTTTAGTTAAAATTGATCGGGGATAGGTGCACAATCGAGTTGCAGGTTGCGGCTTATGATGGTGATCGACGGGGTGTTTGGGTTTGTTTTAATCGAAATTGAAAACAGCATTCGTTTAGGAATTGATAGATGATTGTATATACTAAGTTAATTGAATTATTGTTGGCTGAGTGCGCGACAATGGAGAGGAAAAGCGGCCGAAAGTTTCATCCCACTAAACCGACTCAAATCACCGAATTAATGTGGGGTACAATGTTCGAATCCCCACTCGAAGGTGTCGGGAACAATTGATTAAAGTAAAACCGAGTAAAATGGTCGTTTGGGGGGTCGCCGGAGTCGCCGGTGAAGTGGCCGGACGAGGGGTGGCCGACGGGGAGAAGAGACAGTGAGTTTTTCAAATTTTACAAAAGTAGTCCCTGTGGTTTTAACCTTTTGCTATTTGGTGTACAAACTTATTAATTAGGTTTTTTTTTTTTTTTTTTTTTTTTTTTTAACGGGTATTATAATTCTACCCCCCTTAAAACAATTTCGTCCCTGAAATTGCTACGTACAGATCGAACCAGATATAACTAATGTGATGTTCAAGAAGCAGATAACTGATAACTTCATAACTGGTAACAGATACATATAGAAGATAATATCTAAGAGGTAAATAGATACGGATATTGAGAACGGATTTCATCTTCTATCTCCCATGTAGCTTCACGTTCGGAATGGTTTTTCCATAATACTTTAACAAAAGGGATAGTTTTCCTACGCATAATGCGTTCTTGTCGGTCAAGGATAGCTTCTGGTTCTTCCTCGAATGATAAATCCTCACGAATCAAATGAAGTGGATAGTTAACCACGTGAAGAGGATGATAATTGTACCCCCTTAAAAGAGATACATGGAAGACATTATGCACATGTGACAGTTGAGGTGGTAAAGCCAACCGATACGAAACCTCACCAACTCTTTCTAGGATTTCAAAGGGTCCGATAAACCGTGGACTAAGTTTCCCTTTTAGACCAAAACGTCGTACACCTTTGCAAGGCGAAACCTTCAGGAATACTTTGTCACCGATCTTAAACTCCAAAAGTCGACGGTGTTGGTCTGCATAGCTTTTCTGTCTACTTTGAGCTTCTTTTAACTTTTCTCTAGCAATAGCAACTTTCTCATTCGTGATTTGAACTAACTCGGGTCCTTCGATGACTCTTTCACCGACTTCTTCCCAACAAATAGGTGCTCTACATTTACGACCATACAATAATTCAAAAGGTGCCATGCCAATGCTAGCTTGCCAACTATTATTGTAAGCAAACTCGACCAAACACAAGTATTCATCCCAGTTCCCAGTCCACTCTAAGGCACAAGCTCGAAGCATGTCCTCAAGTGTCTGAATAGTACGCTCCGACTGACCGTCAGTCTGAGGATGAAACGCCGTACTAAACCTCAACTTGGTACCCCATGCAGCTTGCAAACCCTTCCAGAAACGAGAAGTGAATCTCGGGTCTCGATCAGACACGATAGAAACCGGAGTGCCATGAAGTCTAACAATCTCTTGCGTAAACACTTCAGATAGCTTGCTAACTGAAAATCCTTGCTGAATTGGGAGAAAGTGAGCCGACTTTGACAATCTGTCAACTACAACCCATATTGTATCATTCTTCTTAAAAGTTCTTGGCAAACCTGTCACAAAATCCATGGAAATATCATCCCATTTCCATACAGGAATAGGTAGTGGCTGAAGCAAACCACTAGCTCTTTGATGCTCAATCTTGACCTGTTGACAAGTAAGGCAACGGCTAACAAATCTAGCCACGTCTTCTTTCATACCATTCCACCAGAAATTCTGACGAAGATCACGATACATCTTAGTAGATCCTGGATGAATAGAAAACGGAGAACTATGTGCCTCAGCTAATAACGATTCTCGAAGAGAAGAATCATTAGGCACACATAAACGTTTACCACACCAGATTACTCCGTGCTCATCCACTCTGAATTCTGATTGTTTACCAATCTCCACATTCTGTAAGATTGCCCAGAGTTCACCATCGTCTTTCTGTGCGTTCTTAATCCGGGATATTAAGTCTGACTCAATCTGGAGTGCTGCGAGATATCCGTTGCTCTTGCCAATAAGTAGGCCAATACCCAATCTATCAAGATCAGTAACGTTGTGTGGTTGTACCTGTAGGGAGGCTACTGTTCCTGAGCTCTTCCTGCTAAGAGCATCAGCTACTACATTGGCCTTTCCTGGATGATACTGAATATTGGCATCATAATCTTTTAACAACTCTAACCATCTTCTCTGCCTCATGTTTAGTTCCTTTTGTGTGAAGATATATTTCAAGCTCTTGTGATCAGTAAAAATATCACAAGTCTCTCCGTAAAGATAATGACGCCATATTTTCAACGCGAAAATAACAGCAGCGAGTTCAAGATCATGCGTAGGATAATTTACCTCGTAAGGTTTCAACTGCCGTGAAGCATAAGCAATGACCTTACCATGCTGCATTAGCACACATCCAAGTCCCTTTTTAGAGGCATCGCTGTAGATCTGATATCCACCCGTGCCCGATGGAAGTGTGAGAACAGGAGCAGACACCAATCTTTTCTTGAGCTCTTCAAAACTTTTCTCTCGTTCGTCATTCCAAGAGTACTTAACCCCTTTCCTTAACAGTTGCGTAAGGGGTAAAGCTATAACTGAAAAACCTTCAACAAATCTGCGGTAGTAACCAGCAAGGCCAAGAAAACTACGGACTTTGTGGCTGAGGTCGGTCTAGGCCACTTAGTGATCGCCTCAACTTTAGCAGGGTCCATCATAATACCCTCCGCAGAAACAACATGACCCAAAAAGGCTACCTTGCTCAGCCAAAATTCACACTTTGAAAATTTAGCATAAAGCTTCTTTTCGCGTAGTGTTTCGAGCACGATACGAAGGTGATTCTCATGCTCCTCCTTACTTTTAGAATAAATTAAGATGTCATCGATAAATACAATGACGAACTTATCGAGGAACTTGCGGAAGACTCGGTTCATTAGGTCCATGAATACGGCCGGGGCATTAGTTAACCCGAACGGCATAACCAGGAACTCATAGTGACCATACCGAGTACGGAAGGCAGATTTAGGGACGTCAGAATCTTTGATCTTTAGCTGATGGTAACCAGACCTCAGATCGATTTTAGAGAAACACTTTGCACCCTGAAGCTGATCAAATAAATCATCAATACGAGGCAGAGGGTAACGATTACGGATAGTGATCTTGTTGAGTTCTCTATAGTCAATGCAGAGTCTCAAAGAACCATCTTTCTTCTTCACGAATAGGACCGGTGCGCCCCAAGGTGAGACGCTTGGTCTAATAAATCCCAAATCTAATAATTCCTGTAACTGCTCCTTTAACTCTTTAAGCTCCATAGGTGCCATACGATACGGTGCCTTAGAAATCGGTTCAGCACCTGGAATAAGATCAATAGTGAATTCTACCTCGCGATCTGGTGGAAGTCCGGGTAACTCCTCAGGAAATACGTCAGGAAAATCACATACAATCGGATAATCAGATATGTTCGGCTTTTCAGAAGATGTAGCTTTCACCGAAGCTAGGAAGCCCACGCAACCGTGCGATAAGAGTTTCTGAGCCTTAAGCGCAGAGATGATTTTCAACGATTTCCGAGGCTGAGTCCCTTGATAAACAAGTTTAGGGCATTGAGGATTTCCAAACAAAACACGACGAGTCTGGCATTCAATAGTAACGTGATGTCGAGTTAACCAGTCCATACCGAGTATGACATCAAAGTCACTCATTTGCATAGGAAACAAATCAGCTTTACGAATAATAGACTCGATTCTGATCGGACAATCTCTATAGACATGCGAGATGATAGTCGAGTCTCCTAATGGAGTTGTAATAGCCAAAGCGTGCTCTAACGCAGTCGGTGCAGTCCTTAAGTACTTAGCAAACGAAAGAGATACGACAGAATGCGTAGCACCCGTATCAAATAAGACATAAATATCCCGATTTCCTATGCAAAGGGTACCGGAGATCATACCTAGGACATTTACTATCAGTATCGGATAAGACATATATATGCATATAATACGTTGCTAACTAAAGGGGTCAGAAATATACCTGGTGCATTAGCTGCTTCATTTGCAGTGAGTGCAAAAACTCGTCCTCCGGTGGCAGGTTTAGCTTGATTCCCTCCGGCGTCATTTCGAGGGTCACGCTGAGGGCAGTCCCTAATCATGTGTCCTGCACGTCCGCATCGGAAACATAATCCTCCGGCCAGACGACAAGCTCCCTTATGAAGTTTCCCGCATGTGTTACACTGAGAATAGCATTCCGATCCTGATTAGGGTGCTGCTGATTTGGTGGTTGAGCACGAGTAGGAGCCTGCTGAGTCTGATTATGAGTTGATTTCTGGTTCTGGTTTCGATTCTTCCATGATCGAGAGTTATTGTTGTTGTTGCGATCGAAACGGTTTCGACGGTCTCGTGGTGGTGAAGACTGATTCTTATTCGTATGAGAAGATGACTGATCATGGTCATTCTCTCTAGGCCGCTTACGGTTATCATCATACGACTTCCTTCCATTCTTTTTATCATTATATAAGTTTTTAACAGCATCAACCACTTCATTAATATCTTTAAACCGATGATTCAATATAAACTTTCGATCCCTTTCACATATGGCCCACTGAAAATTTTCTGTCTGCTCTTGCGGTGAGCCTGCAGATGCACCAAGAAAACACACCAATCGCGTAAATCGTGTCTTGAAATCTGTTATGTGCTCGTCATCCCTCTGTCTAATATTAGCATATTGTCTACGATACTCAGTGCGGTCAGCAGCAGTGAAGTATTCCTCATAAAACATTCCTCGGAATTTATCCCAAGGAAGTGTAGCTGCATATTCGTTTCCTCCTCTAGCTTGTTTCACAGTCGTCCACCATCTGTGAGCATCATCTTCTAACTTGTATGTAGCCAACCTTACTTTGTATACGTCCTCAACACCAAGTACCTCAAACAATTTCTCAATATGACTGATCCAGTTTTGCACCTCGACCGGATCATTGGAAGTACTGAAAGACTTAGGCCTTTGCTTCTGAAAACGTTCCAACCAGACATGAATACCATCACGGGGTGGTGGTGTATTATCACTGGAAGGTGCTCCTGTGTTGTTCCCCCAGAAGGTGGCTCTGAGTTATTTCCACCGGGTGGAGGTCCTGTGTTGTTTCCCTCCGAATTTACCTGTTGCATCTGCTGGATGACTGTTTGAGCAGTCTGAGTCATCAGATTAGGGAGTATTCCAGAAATAGCAGCGTTTACGGCATTAGCAACGAGGGTTTCAAGAGGAGTATCAGATGAGGGGCCATTCAAGTTATTGCGGTTGTTCACACGTCTCTTAGGAGCCATCTGAAATGAAGATACACGTGTGAATACTGGAATTTAGATTGGAAACAAAGTTAGATCCTAACCCAACGTCTACCCATTACCTCACAAGTTTATTTTAATGTTTAAGTTTTCTACAGGAAAGAGCCTTTGCTCTGATACCATAACTGTAACACCCCAACCCGGAGAGGCTGACGTGTCACTATTACAGATATCAAATCAAAAAACAAATCCATGATATTAAAGAGATAATCTTAAGCAAAACCAGATAATCCGAAAGAACCTAATTAAGTTATTCATTACATCAATTAAAGTAAAATACAATCTTGATCTTCAACCACTCTTCACTGATTTCCCGGAACCCCCTGATTACCTACAATCAAATAAGAAAACACCACAAAAGAAATACGGCTGAGCCAAAAGTTGCTCAGTGACGGAAATAACAATAGTAACAATACGAAACATAAAATACTTATATCTGAATACTGAACGGATCATATGATACTGAAACGGAAATCTGAATCAGAACATATAATACTGATACTGAACTGAACATGTAATACTGAACTGAACTGATCTACACGACACGTATATACAAACAAAATAAGTCGTGTAATGTAAGAAGTACCCAGAGCCAAAACTGAACTGATAAGTACATAGCTAGCTAGACTATGCACTAATGAGATGGTGTGTGGGGCGTACACACATGATTCCATCCCCCGGAACTGAACTGAACTGAACTGAACTAGGATCGATCCATCCGCCTCCCAGATATTATGGCCAAAGTACTACCTGAGTACTAACGTGTTAACGGAGACGCCGTGAACTATTTATTACACACCGTCACGAAAAGTGTCACATCATTGACGCCACAATGACATGTCGGAGAGCTCGGGTAACAGAGTATTAATCAAATGGTAGTACAACTACCCACATATAACATATCAATAAAACATTTATAGGAACATGCAATAATGAGCACAAACGTATAAAATATATATTGCATGCTACAGGTCTCAATAATTATCACTAATGAGTCGAACGAATCGGACCATAATTAAATATTGAGGATAGACAACTAATAAAGGCTAAACGATTCATATTAACGGAAATAACGTATCAAAAATCCGTACTACAAAGTAACGGAACAGGATTTATACTATGATAAAGATAACCAAGAATCCGTACCTTATACACGAATGACAATAATCAGAAAAAGGTTTAGGCTCGGTTAACGCCGCGAGAACCTACGATAACGTAACGCAAATTATAATCTGAAAAATTCCAGTTCTGCCCTTGTCTTCTCGCACTCGTTAAAAATACTAAACGATGTTTAAAATTCTGAAAATCTCCAGTTTACTAGATTAGTGATTTCTAAACAACTTTCATTTAGAAAAGTTTCTGATTTGGATTACCGAAATATGAGAAAAACGTGGATCTTTACAGCTGCGCAGAACTGCGAGCTGTTACGAAAACGATTGTTTGGAGGTCTAAACGAACTTCGTCATGGACATAAGATTTAACTGATTTGAATCTGTTATGAAGAAGTTATGGCCTCTGTAAGTTGGCTGTAAAATACGGGCCTAAATCAACTATTTACAGTTTATTTTTAAACAAAATAAACAATTTATAACGTTTGTTAACAATATATATAACTATAACCGTCAAAAGTTATATATATTATTCACTATATAATATATTAGTATGTTTTGAAGCATAACAGTGATCCCTAATTTAATTAACTAATTAACTAATAGTGTTTTCTATAAAATATTTTATAGAAATAATAAAGCATTTAACAAATAAATTTCTAGAAAATATGTAGATGATCAAAAAAATAACAAGAGTTTACAGAACTGACTTTTCTAATTTTTGGAAATTTTTACATATTTTTAAAAATTAAAAAGGCATTTAAAAAAATGTTTGGGGTGGCCCGGGGTCGAACCCGGGACCTCTCGGATGGTTTAAAGCGCAGGAACCGGTGGACTAAAGCCTTAGCTGCGATAATTCCCAGCTTTTAATTTTTATAAACACAATCTAAACAAATCCCCAAACCTCCATGAACCCTAGTTTCGAATCGACCAAATTGAATTCCAAATGATGTTAATAACCAAATTAAGGTTGGGGCTTTCATTCCTCATGCCTAATCGAGTAGATACATGTATTTAATTACCTCTATGATGATGAGATGAAGCTGAACTGATCGAAGAACGGGTCGCGGTCAATGTGCCAATCGAACGATGCTCAAACGGTGATTATAATCGAATCAAACTTGAGGGAAGCTTCGAATGATAGTCCTGATCGAAAGCCCCTTATAAATTTTAGTTAAAATTGATCGGGGATAGGTGCACAATCGAGTTGCAGGTTGCGGCTTATGATGGTGATCGACGGGGTGTTGGGTTTGTTTTAATCGAAATTGAAAACAGCATTCGTTTAGGAATTGATAGATGATTGTATATACTAAGTTAATTGAATTATTGTTGGCTGAGTGCGCGACAATGGAGAGGAAAAGCGGCCGAAAGTTTCATCCCACTAAACCGACTCAAATCACCGAATTAATGTGGGGTACAATGTTCGAATCCCCACTCGAAGGTGTCGGGAACAATTGATTAAAGTAAAACCGAGTAAAATGGTCGTTTGGGGGGTCGCCGGAGTCGCCGTGAAGTGGCCGGACGAGGGGTGGCCGACGGGGGAGAAGAGACAGTGAGTTTTTCAAATTTTACAAAAGTAGTCCCTGTGGTTTTAACCTTTTGCTATTTGGTGTACAAACTTATTAATTAGGTTTTTTTTTTTTTTTTTTTTTTTTTTTTTTTTTTTAACGGGTATTATAATCTAGTTGTCAATCCGATTTAGAATAATCATATCGAAGTAAATGATAACTAAATGCTAAAACATCAAACAAAGTCATTAACCAAAATAAAGTTATACGCATCGACAGATCCAATTAAACAATTAAGAGAAGACAGAGATCTTTACCTCATGTAGAAGGTCTACCTTAGTCTTAACTGCATCAGAAAACCACACTTGTGACTACAAGTGGTTATCGCTAATCACCCCAATCCTTGCCTAGCGCAATCCAAAACACAATCTCAAAACATTAGAGAAAAAACGAAATACAAGATGCATTTGAAAAACCCAATTGGGAAGCCATCAAAAGAAGTTGGGTAAAAAGATGGCCAAAGAATAAACTCTCTAAAGATCACCATAGCGTTTACTTTTGTTTTAGTATATAGTACAACTGATTAAGAACTTTTGCCTTAAAATTTTTAAGTTCTTATGATGTTATTCCGTTTTAAATCCGACCAAAACTGATCCAACGAGTGAACGAGTATGTCCTTGGTTCCGGTTTTAAAAAAGTTAAGTATCTTAAATGTTTGTTTACTGTACAAATTAAAAAAATATATAAATATATAGGATTAAAAAGAAGTATGATTTAACACACATCCTTGTTTGTTTTCTGACTTTGAACCATGTTATATTTTGAGGAAATCACTCAAACGAACATTTTTATTAATCAACTTCAAGAAAATCATCATTAATCAGATAATTGTATCCAATTTTTGTAAGATAAAAAGTGGACCCAAAAAGAACAATTAATGCGTATCCACAAATAACTTAAAAACTTAGATTAAACAAAAAATAATTAGAGAACAATACTTCATTTTAGTACACTTTAAATTACTTTTAATCATATTTAAATCTGAATAATCTGAGAAGTTATTTAATTACTCTGTTATTATTAATGAGAAATGAATAGTTTTAGTTTGAATTTTTAGATTTGAATCACAATAGTTTGAAATATTTTTTTAACCCTAAGTTTTGTTACTTGATTTTGGTCATTAAAGTTTGAAGATTTTAGAGTTCGGTCACTAAACTATTTGTCTATTTATTGTGAAGTTTTATTTTTCGGGTTTGGCCATTAAAGTTTAGTATTTTTTTAGTTTCGCCACCAAAGTTCGATTTTATGGATTCTAATGAGCTGAATAGATAACGATTAAAGTAACACAATGTGTGTGGGAAAATCGATCGGACTTCTGCTGCGAAGCGCAATGAGAAAAAACTAGTTTATATTATAGTTAATTACATAGACAGTCCTTGTGGTTTAAAAATATAACAAGTTTGAGTACTAATTAGTTTTAGTAACAAACTGGGGTATTGTGTTTTTAATTTGTAACAAGTTTGGGTATTAAGATTAACTTCCGTCAATTATTCTGTAATGCTTAAGGGTATTTATGTCTTTTCACTTTTAAGGACTAATTATGTAACTATTGAAATAGATTTGAGAGACTATAAATGTAACAACCCAATATAATTTTTGTACTTATAATTACCACAGAAGAAAAAGGGGGTATAAAGGGGTCATTTGGTGACAATGGTAACGTCTAATTGTAGTGGGGTGATGGATTTTCAACAATTAAGGTTTTGGGAGGAAGAGGCGATGATTGCGACTATGATGGGTGGGTCGAAAATACCAAAAAAGATGGTTCAGGTGTTATCGGAATTTGTAGTGGTGACGGTGGTGGTTGATTGAAGGAGAGGCTTCAAAAATGGTTAAAGGAGGTGGGAATGGTTCTAGACATTGCAACGGTGGTGTAGGTGGCCGGAAACGCGCGGTTGTAGGTGAGACAACGATGTGTGTGTCGGCGATGGTGGTAGTAATTCATACACGTGCGTGTATATATAACAAACACACACACATATATATATATATATATATATAATATATATATATATATATATATATATATATATAATATATATATATATATATATATATATATATATATATATATATATATATATATATATATATATATATATATAGGGGATCCATTGAAAAGCTAATTATAAATGAAAACCTTGAAAACTCAATCTTAACCATTAATTATGTTGATCAATGGTCATTAACTACTAGTGTCAAATTTGTAAATAAATGTAATTCAAATAATCAATTTAAAAAAAGAAAGGGCAATTTAGGAACTTCATAATATTATGTAACAGTCAATTAGAAAGAAATGCCTAAAAAAACTCCTATCAACTACGCGCTTCTGAATCAAAATACGAATGAAAATTCTGTAAATTTGGAAGAATAGAAGTTGCTATTATATGCGAAATCTTTGATTTCTTTGACACAAATCCATACATTCGGAAGAAATTGAAGTTTATTTCAGCGTCGTTGGTGATTCTCCATACATCTGCTCCGTATACAAGTTTTTCGAAAACGAATAGGTATGTGTTCTTATTATTGATCGCAACTTGGAAATCAAACGAAAACTGGATTATGCATACTCATAGCAAGTGATTCAATGGTGTGTGTAAGTTTGGGGTTAGTTTTTTTTTGTTATTTTTAATTTTAATTCAGTTAGGGTTTTGATACGTATATGTACGCATGTCTTCTGCGATTTCAGATATCGTTAATGTTGACCTGGTTTAAAATTCTTGTATGTACATATATGTATGTGTCATTTTAGTTTGAAAACGTACAATATGTATGATGTTAGTCAGTTAATTTACATTGTCAATAATAATTTTGGGAATGCTTGGTATAATTTTAATTTGTAAAGTAATGAAATTATTTTTTGGTATAGAATCACTGAAAAATAGGATAAATGTATATGAACAATGGTAGATAATGTATATACAATTTTACTTTGTAATGTAATTAAATTGTGTCTTGGTATAGAATCAGTGAGCAATGGTACAATTATGCTGAATTGTGTTACGTATATGTACCAAACTTGTATTGAGATAATATGTATATATATATAAGTAATGAGAATGTTAATAGCATGGACCAAATAGCTAGTTGGATGGAGCATTATAAATGCAGACCCCAGAACATGCATAAAAATATTGGCTGTTGGTATTTTATCTCTGTGATTAGTTGATTTAATCGAATCTAAGTATTGGTGTTACATATATGTACCAAACGATTAATGAGGTTATGATATATGTATAGAATCAATGTGTATGTTAGTAAAATGGCCTAGATACCTGGTAGGATGGAGCATTATAAAATGCAGCCCCAAAACAAGCTGTAGATATTGAATGTGGCAATTTTATCTTCATGATTAGTTGTTTTAATCTTGTCTATAAAATTTTGTTACATATATGTACCAAAAATGATTAAGGTTGGGATATATGTTTATTAGCAAATAAGTATGTTAATAACATGGCCTCACCAGGGTCATGCAAATTTATAATATAAATACATAATGCATATGTATTTACCATGCTTTTATGGTTTTTAAGGTTTTCATGTATGTATTTACCTTGTTGCATAATGCACAAATGCAGATCTTAAAACAGGCAGTAAATTTTGCCTTTACATCTTTTATCATCAATGAGTAATTGTGTTAAAAATAATATGTTGAATTCTATGTTACATATATGTATCAAAAGTGTACTGTGGATAAGAAATATGTGTGTAAGAGATGAGTATGTTAGACTTTGTGCAGTTAAAATATTATTTGTAAATAAATCATGCATAGATGTATGCATTTGTGGTATATTTTAAAATCCCACATTATGCCACTTTGTAATAGCATATAATATTAAAATAATGATTGATACGTATGTTTTATAGAAAAATGAAATCTGCAGAGTGTAAATTGTTTCACGGTTTCATATGTAGGTAAATGTTTTGAGCAGGATACTGTCGAATCGGTAAAGATGTCATCAAGTAAGTGTGGACATGATACTTTAATACGATTGCATCATATGTAAAATTTAACATTATTATAAAAATATTTGTTATCCAGGTAGGAAAAAAAGTGAAAGGATTGCAAAACTCTACACTTTTAACAAATTCAACAACACGGCGGACGATCCAATTGAATTGGATGACTCACTGGAACAAACCTCGGATATAAAAGGTAGTTTCTATTTTGATTTTTGTAAATAAGTAATATTAATAGTGAAGATACTAATTTTTGTATTTAACCATGGTCAGATAAAGATACAAATTCAGTAGATTCTATGAAAAAAGTGAGGTAAAGAAGGGTGGTGTTGACGAATATTGTAAGTAATAAAATTAAATAATCAATGTTTATATCCTTTACTTTTGTATCATTTTCTAGAAATGATCTATGTTTGTATAACAGTGGCGAATCGTAGAAAAAATTTAAAGAGAAAATCAATATCATAAATGATGTGAAGGAAAGTTTTCGGAAAATAAATGAAAAGATGATGCAAGATAAAGGTAAATCATTTTATTTTATATAAATGTATGGTTTTACTATTGATTTGAGTATAGTTAGTTGAAAGTATACATGTATGTTAGTGAATATGATATAATTATATTAGTAAACACTTATTTAAATCATGTAATTTTTGTATATAACAAGATAAAATAGCTGGTGAGGCATCCACAAACGTCGATCATAATGTCATTAATTTTGAAGAAGGAATGGACGTGGAAAAAAGCAAAACATCATCGGATGGTAAGCAATTAAATAGATATTCATATTTCCTGTACATATACAACCTAAAAGTTATATATTTTTATTGATAAAAAATGAAATGTGCAGGTTGTTGGAGCATATATAGTCATATATAGTGTGTCCGTCGCTTGACGAATAGTCTAGGCTTAATGTTATACACCTTGTAAACACATGAAACTGGGTCATTCGCAGGAGCATATGCGAATGAGACTCAGTCGTACGACTGAGCCATGCTAATGGACTAGTCGTGCGACTGAGAGATGCGATTGGGGCATTCGTAAGACTGAGCCATAAGAATGGTCCAGTCGTACGATTGAACCATACGTATGGTCCAATCGCACGAATGGGCCCAGTCGTATCTAATATGGGCCGAGGCCTATATATATACCAGTTTCAATGTGTAGAAAGCTAAGGGTTTTGAGAGATAGTGTGTCTGGCGCCTAGGTGCTGCCGGATGAGAGGGGAGATCATGCTCGATCTCCCCTTGCCAAAAGTCTTGATTCTTAAGTTGTAACGAGCTTAAAATCGTTATGTTTTATCAATAAAATCATTCGATTATTGTTCGTGTTATTGATTGTCTTTTGGTTTTTATCCTTCCGTCAAGAACGTGCTCGGATGTCTACCGATCCAGTGACTTCACAATTGGTATCAGAGCCGGTTACTGCTAGAATGATCTAACAATCATTCTAGCAACCCGAGCTCTTGATTTCTGGATCAAAGTTCAGATCTTGACATTAAACCCACTTCGTGTTCATCTTGTTTTGCTCAAATCTCATTGCGCGTGATGTTTATTTGTTAAAAGCGGACTCGGAATCTTCTTCAGATCATAAAAACGAATCCAGTGATACAAATTTTGTGTTGTATCTCGTCCAAATCATCGGATTAGGGTTATTTCAGCCTTGTGGCGGCTGCAGATCTGGTTTTCTGCGTTCAGACCCGCTCATGCGATTGGGCCATGCGACTGGACCTCATTCGCACGATTGAACCATTCGTATGGTCCATTCGTACGTCTAACCCAGTCGTATGTTCATTCGTACGAATGAACATTCATTCGCACAACTGACCCTTTCGTGTACTTCATTCGCACGACTGACCCATTCGGAGTATCCATTCGCATGAATCACCCATTCGTATGTATGTCTTCATTCGTCTGTTTCAGTCGCACGAATGAGCTGTGTACCAGACCAAAAAAAAAAAAAGAGTCTGGAACAGCTTCTTGCACGAATTTTTCCCTAAACCATTTTTATCAGTCGGGAAGCCTTCTGAAAAAGTCTGGTAAAATAATTTTTTTTTTTTGGAAAATTATCGGGTCATTTTCGGTTCATGTTCGGGTCAATAGTGAAGATTTTTTTGGAGAGTCTATGCAAGAGTTGAGGATGAGCAAAACACATTCACCCTGAGTTTCTTATGTCAAACAAGTTCGATGGATACCCCATTATTCGTTGGACTTCCAGAATAGGTGAATGTTGTTAGAACACGAAAGAGAGAAGAGAAGATGTCAGCTGTCGGTGCTGATTTTGTGGGGTAGTCAGGAGCATCTGACTATTTATGGGCCAATCAAGTTATATTTATCCGCACAGAGAGGATTCTCATTCTTAGGAGGAATCCAAGTATAGAGAAATTGAAGACGCAATCAGAAAGTGATGATGTGAGCAGGTTTCTGATGATGAATCTACATGCATGCTGATTTGTTTGATATTATCAGCTGTGGATTGGAACCTTCAACCTTTTGCCCAATACACCGTATGAAGACGTTAGGAGAGCACAACGTTTATATATTGGGATATGCTGAATGTGAGGGGGAATCTCTACAGTTGTTAATGTTAATCAGGTTAGCCTGTGTGAAGATTGAAGCAATGGAAAACTGTTCATGTCGTTATCTAGAAAATCAGTCATTTGGGGAATCTTACTGCTATGATGGTGTTCTGCAAAGTAAACGAAAGCTATTGTGCCTAAATTCATTTTCAGGGATATTGTGGTAACCTGACGGATCGGCAATGTTGGCTAATATGGTTGTTCGTTTGATTCTATTGGAAACCAGAGCAAAGATTGACTGAAGATTGTAAGAGGTGTTATCTACTATTCGCAAGCAACGTCCAAGGGGGAATTTGTTGGAGCATTTATAGTCATATATAGTGTGTCCGTCGCTTGACGAATAGTCTAGGCTTAATGTTATACACCTTGTAAACACATGAAACTGGTCATTCGCAGGAGCATATGCGAATGAGACTCAGTCGTACGACTGAGCCATGCTAATGGACTAGTCGTGCGACTGAGAGATGCGATTGGGGCATTCGTAAGACTGAGCCATAAGAATGGTCCAGTCGTACGATTGAACCATACGTATGGTCCAATCGCACGAATGGGCGCAGTCGTATCTAATATGGGCCGAGGCCTATATATATACCAGTTTCAATGTGTAGAAAGCTAAGGGTTTTGAGAGATAGTGTGCCTGGCGCCTAGGTGCTGCCGGATGAGAGGGGAGATCATGCTCGATCTCCCCTTGCTAAAAGTCTTGATTCTTAAGTTGTAACGAGCTTAAAATCGTTATGTTTTATCAATAAAATCATTCGATTATTGTTCGTGTTATTGATTGTCTTTTGGTTTTTATCCTTCCGTCAAGAACGTGCTCGGATGTCTACTGATCCAGTGACTTCACACAGGTAATAAGAAAGATGAGGGATCGATTAAAGGTGGACGAATTAAAAGTGTATGTAAAAGGAAGATTGTTATACGTAAGTAAAATTTATATAATACAGATACGTTGTGTTCGTATATAATCTTTTTGTAACACCCGGAAGTTTGACTTTTTGGAGTGTCATGCGACTGGAGGCCCAATCGCATGGAACTCATATGATTGAAGGTCCAGTCGCACGGTGTTCGGGCGACTGAAGGTTCAATCGCATGGAACTCATGCGACTGGAGGTCCAATCGCATGGAGTTCAGGCGGGCGAAGGTCCAGTCGCCTGGAGTTTGGGCGACCGAACTGTAGCTATAAAGGAGGGGCAGCCATCTCCGCTCCCCACACTTGCAAAACTCAGTGAAAAGAAGAGCAGAGAGGGAAAGAAGAGAGAAAGAAGAGAAAAGGAGAGAAAGTGGTGATTCGGGCTCGAAATTCGTCGAGTGACTAGTCCAAACGAAGCTCTTCATCTTCTTCTTATTTGTGTGAGTTCTAGGACCCCTCATTTACTTGTTTTCAAATGATTTTGGGGCTGGAACACATATAAACCCGTTTTGGAAATGTATGAGTTTGACCCATTTGGGTGTAATTGTATGTAATGTGTTTAGTGTGCGATTTTGGAATTGTATGTGCTTGTATGATGTCCAAGTATGATTCCCTAAGGTTTAGGAGGGCTAATTTGGCTGGAAATGAGTTTAGAGGAGTTTGAAGGCCGTATGTCGCGGCTGCAGTTCAGGATGAACTCCAGTCGCTGCCCAGTTAGGGCTAGACGACTGAAGAGCCAGTCGCACGACCGAGGAATGACTGAAATTCAATCGCACGACTGAGGTTCAGTCGCACGACTGGGGATTCAGTCGCACGACAGGTCATGCGACTGGGAGTTTAGTCGCATAGTTTCAGTCGCATAGTTGTTCAGTCGCACGACTGAGGGTTAGTCGCATAGAAGCCCATTCGTATAATATTCATTTGCACGAATGGAGGTCCATTCGCACGATTGTATGCCCATTCGTATAATTGCCCAATCGCATGATCCAGTCGCATGGAGGCCATGCGACTGAAGTATGTCCAATCGCCCAATAGGGCTGTTATGTACGAGGAGAGAGATAGTACTGTAAGTATATGCATGATGTATGTATGATAAGCATGATGTGGCCCTATATGATGGTAATGACTGATGATTTGTAAATATCGATGTTCCTTGTTTTCGATACGTGTTTATCTTTCCGTGACTTTACGTGTATGATTAATGAATGAAACAAAGTAATAAGAAACGTAAAGTGAAAGATAATGAAAGAGGAACATGATGATGAATGCATGCATTAATGAATGAACGAATGAATGTAAGAAAGGCTTGCAAGCAAATGTATGGAGGTGCACACCCCTGGCAGGTGTTAGCTCAACGGTGTGTTGGTTAGCTACCCCGAAGGATGCACATTGGGGTCAGTCTTTGTGATTGACCATATGTATGGGATCCTTGCCGCTTGCCCTAGGTGACTGGATCAGCAGTAGTGCACAACGTTCGTGATTGATCATCACAGGTCCAGCACCTGCAGTAGTGCATAATGTTTGGGGTATAGCATATGGCATTGATCCAGAATGAAAGTGGAAAGATAAGTGGTGAATGTACCGACCCTAGGTGACTGGATCAGCAGTAGTGCACAAGTGCACAACGTTCGTGGTTGATTACCACAGGTCCAGCACCAGCAGTATTGTACGATGTCAAGGTAATGTACATGTCACCGAATGTAATGAACGTACGAATGAACGTAATGAATGTATGAATGAATGTAACGAACGTACGAATGAATGTAATGAATGTATGAATGAAGGTAAGAAACGTATGAACGAAAGAAAGAGTTTATGAATGAATGTGAATGATAACAATGAACGGTACACGAATGATAGCTAATTAATGAATGAGGAAGATAATACTAATATTATCTACGTGTACGTATGTTGTGTGATCGCATGTACGTAAGAACGGTTTTAATGAAAGAAAGTATGTTTTATTATAAAACTAGAACTCACTCAGCAACGCTGACTTTTTATGTGTTTCCAGTTGGTAGGTAGTGTTGCTGAGGATGGCACGAGGCGGCTACTCAGCTCTTTTGGGATGGCATTTCTTTGTTAATATTTTTGTAATATATAATGTTGAATGTATTTAGAAAACAAAAGTGGTGTTTGATGAGGATTCAAATAAACAAGATTACTTAAGGAATCCTCTTACCACTAAAAGTCACTGTTTATGACTATTTTGTAAATGACTAATGATGTATCGCTCGGCAAAAGCTTTTATGATGAAATGAGATGTATCTTTTGAATGTTTTCGCTGAAATGTCTATTTAAAATAGTTGTAAAATATATGTTTATGTGCAATGAATGACCAACGGTGAGGTGCCCGGGATTAGGGCCTTACAAGTTGGTATTAGAGCCAAAGTTTAAGTGAAATGGTAAACAATTTCAAAATAAACCTTAACTTAAACTGAGAATGGGACGGAAAAGGGAAGGAATGCCAATCTGAGTAGCTGCGTGCCATCATGTATTTTCTTAAAGTTAACTGGTAGTATGTGCGCATGTTATGTGTTTATGTGTTACTGTTAGATTTGGATACTAAGGTAGTCAGGACAGGTAATGCTCGGGGTACGAAGAGTAAAGTAAGTGGCTAATCACAACTGGCCACTGTAATTAGGGACCTACTATACTTGACATAAACTGAGCTATTCCCTTGAATGACCGTGTTGGTGTTTGAATCTTTCAGTGTGTGATAGAGAATAGCTGGTGGTAGATCTTCCAAAGCTTCACGGGGAGGAGGTGGTGGTGGAAGTGGTGCTGAACCACGAGCCACAAGAGAAGACCTAGGGTAGAGAAAGTGGTTCATGAAGAACCCGGGACCCCTCATCAGGAGGGTGTAGATGAGAGCGTTAATTTGAGAGCCTCGGTAAAAGAGGCAGTGGTTGAAGAGGTGCATCAGTTATGCAGACGATCTTACCGTCTGTGGTGACCGAAGTGATTAAGGCTGTTCGGGAAGGAGAAGGAAGGAGAGGAACAGGTCCTCAGGAAGGCAGGGGCAGCCCGAGCCGGAAACGGTTCTTTCTGATGATGAAGAGGAATAGGAGGAGGAGCCTGTGCATGAGTCAGCACGAGGCTGTAATTACGGGGCGTTTATGAGGTGCAAGCCCCCTACTTTTGACGGTAATGGCACTGCTCTTGCTGCTCATCAATGGGTGAGAGAAATGAAGGCTGTCCTTGATATCAGCGAGTGCCGGGAGGACCAAAAGGTGAAGTTTTCTACCCACTCTTTTACGGATTCGGCTCTATGCTGGTTGGACAACATAGTCCAAGCTGAGGGTAGTAGGGCCATTAGGAAAATGAAGTGGTCCGAGCTGAAGAGGTTGGTGATCGAGGAGTTCTGTCCTCATCGGGAAATGGATAAAGTTGAGAGAGAGTTCCTGCAGCTGGAGGCGGGGACGATGACCCACCAACAGTACACCACGAAGTTCAACGAAATGGCACGTCTGGTGCCGGATCAGGTGACACCTCTGACGCGAAAGATCAAGAGGTATATTCAGGTTTTGCTGGCGGATATTCGCAGGCATATGATCGCCGCCCGACCAATCACCTTTAGGTCGGCGGTGGACTTGGCGGGAAGACTGTATGATGAAAGGGCAGTGGTGGTGGTGGCTGATGGTAATAGGAAGGGTGGTGACAGGAATTGAAACGGGAAGAGGTTTGGTCGGGGTGATGCCTCGACGAGTAACAAAAAGGCACGGGTGGATGACCGCCATGTAGCCGCACCGGGTACGGGACTGAAAAGGTGTGGTAAATGTGGGAAGGAGCACAGTGGGGAGTGCAGACTGGGGTTGGATGTCTGCTTCAAGTGTGGGAAGCCTAGTCATATGGCTAGAGAGTGTAAGGGCATGAGGTGCTTCAACTGCGGGGAAAGTGGTCATATGAATAAAGACTGCAAGAAGCCGAGGGCTGAGAGTTCCAGCATGAAGAAGACGGGGAACGAGGGACCGAGGGCAAACGCCAGGGCATTCAGGATGACGCAGGAAGAGGCTAGGACGGACCCTGATGTTGTGTCCGGTACGTTTCTGGTGAACCAAACTTTAGCCTCTGTATTATTTGATTCGGGTGCCAGTAGAAGTTTTATTTCTACTGCTTTCTGTGCCAAACTGCCTGTTAGTAGTAGGCGCGTTGACGTACCGTTTGATGTAGAAACTGCTATAGGTAAATCTACCAGGATTTCCGAAGTGATAGAGGGTTGTGATGTGGAATTAGAGGGCCACAAATTTCCGGTTAGACCATTTGCGATGACTTTGGTGGTTTTGATTTGGTGCTTGGGATGGATTGGTTGGCGGACTTCGAGGCGAATATAGTGTGTCAAAAGAAGATGATTCGTTTGATAGCGCCTGACGGGAGTTCGGTAACTGTTTATGGGGATCAGGTCACGATGATTCCGAATGTGATCTCAATGGCGATGGCGGGAAAGTGTATGAGGCATGGATGTAGCACCTATTTATGTTATGTAAAGGATGTAGAAACGCCAACACCACAACTATCCAGTGTTCCGATTGTGTGTGACTTTCTAGACGTGTTTCCCGAAGACTTATCGGGAGTGCCCCCTGACCGAGAGATTGAGTTCCAGATTGATCTGATACCAGGCGCTCAACCTGTTGCCAAAGCACCGTATCGATTGGCCCCGACGGAAATGAAAGAGTTGATGGAGCAGTTGCAAGAGCTGCTAGATAAGGGGTTCATTAGGCCGAGTATCTCACCTTGGGGTGCTCCGGTCCTTTTTGTGAAGAAGAAAGACGGTAGTATGAGGATGTGTATCGACTACCGTGAGTTGAACAAGTTGACGGTGAAGAACCGATACCCCTTGTCGAGAATCGATGATTTGTTTGATCAACTTCAGGGTGCCAATTGGTTTTCAAGGATAGATCTTCGATCGGGCTATCGTCAACTGAAGGTGAAAGAGCAGGATATTCCTAAAACATCTTTTCGTACGCGCTACGGTCACTACGAGTTTCTTGTCATGTCTTTTGTTTGACTAATGCGCTGGCTGCTTTTATGGACCTGATGAATCGGGTGTGTCGGCCGATGTTGGATAAATCAGTGATTGTGTTCATCGATGATATCCTGATTTATTCGAGGAGCAAGATAGAGCATGCCGATCACATTCGGGAAGTGTTAGAGACGTTAAGAAGGGAGAAACTGTAAGCCAAATTCTCCAAGTGCGCATTCTGGTTGCATGAAGTTCAGTTCTTGGGTCATGGTGAATCCGGAGGGGATTATGGTTGATCCTGCAAAGGTGAAGCGGTGATGCAATGGAAGTCTCTAAAGACGCCATCTGAGATCCGAAGTTTCTTGGGTTTGGCGGGCTATTACAGAAGATTCATTCAAGACTTCTCCAAAATCGCTTCTCCACTAACCAAGTTGACCCGGAAGGATGTAAAGTTTGTATGGGGTCAAGCTCAAGAGAAGGCATTCGAAGAATTGAGAGCGAGATTGACCCAAGCTCCTGTTCTGTCATTGCCCGAGGGAAGTGAAGATCTGGTGGTTTATTCTGATGCTTCCTACTCGGGATTGGGATGTGTGTTAATGCAGAGGGGAAAAGTTATAGCCTATACATCCCGGCAGTTGAAAGTTCATGAGGTTAATTACCCTACTCATGACTTGGAGCTAGCAACCGTGGTCTTTGCACTGAAGATTTGGAGGCACTATCTCTACGGGACGAAGTGCACCATCTTTACCGACCACAAGAGCTTGAAGTACTTCTTCGAGCAAAAAGATTTGAACATGAGGCAAAGGAGATGGTTAGAGCTTATAAAGGATTATGATTGTGAGATCCATTACCATCCGGGCAAAGCCAATGTGGTGGCGGATGCCCTTAGCCGAAAGGAGAGGCCCGAGCCGATTCGGGTGAAAACGTACCAGCTGATTATGACCTCCGATGTAATGAAGCAGGTCAAGGAGTTCCAAGATGAAGCTTTGAAAGGCGATCATCTTTACTCTGAAAGAATGAGAGGTCTGATCACGGAGTTGGGTGAAAGCACAATTGGTGTTAGAACCCGATTCGGGCGGACGTGGATTCCTCGTTTTGGGGATCTACAGGTAAAGATCATGGATGAAGCTCACAAGACCCGATACTCCATTCATCCCGGTGCTACAAAGATGTATCAAGACATGAAGAAAGACTATTGGTGGCCGGGTATGAAGCGTGATGTGGTGGAGTATTTGAGTAAATGCCTTACTTGTTTGCAAGTGAAGGCCGAGCACCAGAGCCGTATGAAAGATTCAACCGTTGGATATACCGGAATGGAAGTGGGAGCACATCACCATGGATTTCATCATGAAGCTGCCACGTACCCGAAAGGGTATGATGCTATATGGGTGATTGTGGATCGCCTGACAAAGAGTGCCCACTTCCTACCGATGCGCGAGACATATTCATCCGAGAGGTTGGCCGATCTTTTCATCAAGGAGATTGTGACTCGTCATGGTGTACCGGTGTCAATTGTTTCTGATCGTGACACCCGGTTTAGATCCAAATTCTGGAAGAAATTCCACGATGCCATGGGGACGAGGTTACATATTAGTATGGCTTATCATCCCTAAACTGATGGTCAGTCAGAAAGGACCATTCAGACACTGGAAGACATGCTTCGGGCGTGTGTGATTGATTTTGGGGGAAGTTGGGATGACCACTTACCGTTAGCTGAATTCTCATACAATAACAGCTATCATGCCAGTATTGGCATGCCACCTTACGAGATGCTATACGGTAGGAGATGCAGGACACCCGTTTGTTGGGGTGATATTGGTCAGAAGGAATTGGGGAGCGTCGAAGTGATCGAGGCTACGACTGAAAATCTCGAAAGGATCAAGGCCTACATGAAAGTAGCCAAAGACAGACAGAAGCGTATGCTGATAAACGACGCAGACCGATTGAATTGCAGGTGGGTGATCGGGTTATGTTGAAGGTCTCACCTTGGAAGGGTATCATTCGGTTCAGAATGCGGGGCAAGTTGAGCCCGAGGTATATAGGCCCTTTCTGAATCATTGTCCGAGTAGTAGAGGTGGCCTATAGGTTGGAGTTACCAGCTGAGTTAAGTGGAATTCACCTGACCTTCCACGTATCTCATCTGAGAAAGTGCTTGGCAGATGAAGATATAATTGTTCCACTGGAGGATATCGAGGTAGACGAACGGCTCAATTATGTGGAGCAACCAGTGGCGATCATCAAGCAGAAGGAGAAGAGACTAAGAAATAAGGTGGTTCCCCTGGTGCGTGTATAGTGGTAGCACAGGAAGGGATCCGAGTCAATGTGGGAAACCGAAGAAGAATGAGGTAGCACTGCCCGCGTTTGTTCGAGGAATAACAGGTTTCGGGGACGAAACCTAAACAAGGGGGGTGGACTTGTAACACCCGGAAGTTTGACTTTTTGGAGTGTCATGCGACTGGAGGCCCAATCGCATGAAACTCATACGATTGAAGGTCCAGTCGCACGGTGTTCGGGCGACTGAGGGTTCAATCGCATGGAACTCATGCGACTGGAGGTCCAATCGCATGGAGTTCAGGCGGCCGAAGTTCCAGTCGCCTAGAGTTGGTCGATTGACTGTAGCTATAAAGGAGGGGCAGCCATCTCCCCTCCCCACACTTGCAAACTTAGTGAAAAGAAGAGCAGATAGACAAAAGAAGAAGAAGAGAAGAGAGAAAGTGGTGATTCGGGCTCGAAATTCGTCGAGTGACTAGTCGAAACGAAGCTCTTCATCTTCTTCTTGTTTGTGTGAGTTCTAGGACCCCTCATTCACTTGTTTTCAAATGATTTTGGGGCTGGAACACATATAAACCTGTTTTTGGAAATGTATGAGTTTGACCCATTTGGGTGTATTGTATGTAATGTGTTTAGTGTGCGATTTTGGACTTGTATGTGCTTGTATGATGTCCAAGTATGATTCCCTAAGGTTTAGGAGGGCTAATTTGGGCTGGAAATGAGTTTAGAGGAGTTTGAAGGCCGTATGTCGCGGCTGCAGTTCGGGATGAACTCCAGTCGCTGTCCAGTTAGGGCTAGAGGACTGAAGAGCCAGTCGCATGACCGAGGAACGACTGACATTCAATCGCACGACTGAGGCTCAGTCGCATGACTGGGGATTCAGTCTCACGACAGGTCATGCGACTGGGAGTTTAGTCGCATAGTTTCAGTCGCATAGTTGTTCAGTCGCACGACTGAGGGTTAGTCGCATAGAAGCCCATTCGTATAATATTCATTCGCATGAATGGAGGTCCATTCGTGATTGTATGCCCATTCGCATAATTCCCAATCGCATGATCCATGCATGAGGCCATACTGAAGTATGTCCAATGCCCAAATAAGCATTACGAGGAGAGAGATAATGAAGTATAATGATGTATTTATGATAAGCGATGTTGCCCTATATGATGTGACTGATGATTTGATAATGAACATGTTTATCTTTCTGAACGTGTATGATTAATGAATGAAACAAAGTGTAAAGTGAAAGATAATGAAAGAGAACATGCATTAATGAATGAACAATGAATGTAAGAAAGTTTGCAAGTAAATGTATGGAGGTGCACACCCCTGGCAAGTTTTAGCTCAACGGTGTGCGGGTTAGCTACCCCGAAGGATGCGCATTGGGTCAGTCTTGTGATTGACCATATGTATGGGATCCTTGCGCTTGCCCTAGGTGACTGGATCAGCAGTAGTGCACAACGTTCATGTTGATCATCACAGTCCAGCACCCGCAGTAGTGCACAATGTTCGGGGTATAGCATATGGCATTGATCCAGAATGAAAGTGGAAAGATAGTGGTGCATGTACCGACCCTAGGTGACTGGATCAGCAGTAGTGCACAACGTTCGTGTTGATTACCACAGGTCCAGCACCAACAGTATTTACGATGTTCAGGGTAATGTACATGTCACCGAATGTAATGAACGTACGAATGAACGTAATGAATGTATGAATGAATGTAAAGACCTACGAACGAATGTAATGAATGTATGAATAAGGTAAGAAACGTATGAACGAAAGAAAGAGTTTATGAACGAAGTGAATGATAACAATGAACGGTACAAGAATGTAGCTAATGAATGAATGAGGAAGATAATACTAATATTATCTACGTGTACGTATGTTGTGTGATCGCATGTACGTAAGAACGGTTTTAATGAATGAAAAGTATGTTTTATTATAAAACTAGAACTCACTCAGCAACGCTGACTTTTTATGTGTTTCCAGTTGGCAGGTAGTGTTGCTGAGGATGACACGAGGCGGCTACTTAACTCTTTTGGGATGGCATTTCTTTGTTAATATTTTTGTAATATATAATGTTGAATGTATTTAGAAAACAAAAGTGGTGTTTGATGAGGATTCAAATAAACGGATTACTTAAGGAATCCTCTTACCACTAAAAGTCACTGTTTATGACTATTTTGTAAATGACTAATGATGTATCGCTCTGCAAAAGCTTTTATGATGAAATGAGATGTACCTTTTGAATGTTTCCGCTGAAATGTCTATTTAAAATAGTTGTAAATATATGTTTATGTGCAATGAATGACTAATGGTGAGGTGCCAGGGATTGGGGCCTTACACTTTTATTATCTAAGTATTTTTATGGGATAGGTAAACGAGCATCAACTAATGAAGATCCGATGGGTAACAATGAAACAGTTAGAATGACCATTAAAAAAACAAAGGAAGAAAGCTGAGTAGAAAAGGTAATTACATTCGATATCACGATAATTTCCTTAGAAGTTATTTAAAAGTGTTTTTGAAAATTAATGATATGTATTTTAATTATAAGTTATAATCTTGTTGATAGAAAAAGGTGTTGTTGAATCCAAATTAAAGATGAGATGAAACAAAGGGTTACAATGCAAACGAAATGGTTTGGCATACATACGCGTTCGTCGCCAAAGCATTTTACACTGCCGTGTCTCAGTTAAAAAAGATGCAGAAAGAGGCTGTGATTAGCATGGGATTCGGAAGGTTATTAAGGTTCAAGGTGGATGGTATCCCATCTAAACTTGGACATTATGTTGTTGACATGCTGGACCCCGAAAAGTTAATGATTAGAGCCACTAAAGGAGACGTTAATGTTGACAAAGAAGCCATCTACAGATTAATGGGATTCCGAAAGGGGATATAGGCCTAATGAGCGAAGATAATAAGGGAAGACTGAGGATTACTCAAAATGGAGGGCCCGTTATGGTGGCGTTAATGTAAGCCCATCTAAATTGTGGATAAGATATTAGAAGGGGATTATGATGACTCTTTTCATTTCAAGCTGGATTTTTTGGTGCTTTTCTACAACACAATGGTTGTTAGTCGTAAGAATGGGAGGTGCATATGTGAAGTGGTTAAGCACATGACTATGGAGACAAATTTTAAAGATTTTGATTGGTGTGGATGCATTGAAGAAGTCATCAAAAAGTGTAAAAAACTGGACGAGGTGCAACCTATCATGTGATTTTGTTGGACCATTGACTATTTTGACGGTACGTAAAAAATCATCAAAACTTATTTATGAAGTACTTGTTTGTGCTAAGTTAATTAAATTTAGGCTTACATATACGTTTTATACACTCATGATTATTGTCTGTAATTTATTACAATAATGGTACATATATGTATGTGATATGAAAAGTATTATAACTGAATTGTTTTTAACTTTAAAATGATAATGTTATACTTAAATGCAGCTTTTGTATGTGGATTGTGTTATGTGCCCGGGTTTTAATTGTGATAAGACTATGTCACCACTTGCGTTTTGGAATATGGAAAAACTAAAGAAAAGAGAGGAACACGAGATTTTGAGGTGGTGGTCGTATGGGAGAGTTAACAAGCAATATATTGACGATGAAGAATATGAAGTTGAATCAGATGACGATACGCAGCGTATGGGGAAAGATGAAAATGACGATGATGATTCGTTAGGTTTTGATACCAAAACGCTAGAGGTATGTACCTTTATAAATCTTAAAGAACAATATCAAATGTTATGCATAAATCTAAAAAAATACTTTTCACATCCGCAAGGGAATCTAGGACTGCTTGAATCGATTAAGAGGATTAATGTGGAAGGTAAATTGAAATTTGAGAATGCTCTACGGGCAGCCAAAAAATATTCCCAAAAGTGAAGAGGTGAAGACCTTCCAAAGATATATAAGGAGCTATATAGATATCCAGAAGATATTGAAGATGTTGGGTCCCAAAATGTTGGTATACATACACCAAAGAATATGAAAATACCAATCCATGACCCTCAAGTATGGACACAACTTGCTATGGATGTATGAGAAATCGTTGAATTCGAATCAGCTCAAAAGGACGACGGTAAGGCGTTGGAACATGTCACTTCTGGGTGTCCAAGTTACAGTTTAGGTCTAACACAAGAGTTCATGGGTATATATGAAAGGTTTAAAACATCTAACATTGGAAAGAGGCCTACAACGATGTTGATATTAACATGAAATTATATAAAAGTGATGCGGGAAAAGGGAAACGTGTGAAATAGCCTTCGACAAGATATGTATCGCCTTTTATTATACCAGTTGACATGAAAAGGGGAATGTCGAAGGAAGAAATGAGGATATGGATCTACCTGATGTCTGGAATTGTTGATGAGAGGTAATACCATATTTTGCCATAAAAAGTACGTTAGATTGAATTAAAATATAAATCTACAACTTCTATTGTATGCAGTAAATTTGAGGAGCTCAAAAACTTAAGTGTCGATGGGGAATTGGTGCACAAGTAAGTTTTATTGATAGTACCTATTCACAAATGATAAATTATTGTGATTTTTAGTTTGTAATACGTACACGTAATTTTTTTTGAATAACAAGACAGTTGAAGAAGTTAGAGAAGCTGCCACAACTTTTAAGTAAGTTTCATACATACTTGATTTCATATAACCATAGAATTATGTCAACATATGTAAGACTACCATTGTCTTACAATATATGTTTTCATACTGGTACATATATGTTTCAGTATTAAAACATTAAGATCGACAATGTTTATAAACATCAACATATGTAAGACAAGACTACCATGACATTATAATATATGTTTTCACACTGGTACATATATGTTTCAGTATTAAAACAATAATATCAATAGTGTTTATAAACATCAACATATGTAAGACAAGACTACCATGACATTACAATATATGTTTTCACACTGGTACATATATGTTTCAGTATTGAAACAATAAGATCAATAGTGTTTATAAACATCAACATATGTAAGACAAGACTACCATGACATTACAATATATGTTTTCATACTGGTACATATATGTTTCAGTATATAAAAGTGATGCGGGAAAAGGGAAACGTGTGAAATAGCCTTCGACAAGATATGTATCGCCTTTTATTAATAGACCAGTTGACATGAAATGGGGAATGTCGAAGGAAGAAATGAGGATATGGATCTACCTGATGTCTGGAATTGTTGATGAGAGGTAATACCATATTTTGCCATAAAAAGTACGTTAGATTGAATTAAAATATAAATCTACAACTTCTATTGTATGCAGTAAATTTGAGGAGCTCAAAAACTTAAGTGTCGATGGGGAATTGGTGCACAAGTAAGTTTTATTGATAGTACCTATTCACAAATGATAAATTATTGTGATTTTTAGTTTGTTATACGTACACGTAATTTTTTTTGAATAACAGGACAGTTGAAGAAATTAGAGAAGCTGCCACAACTTTTAAGTTAGTCTCATACATACTTGATTTCATATAACCATAGAATTATGTCAACATATGTAAGACTACCATTGTCTTACAATATATGTTTTCATACTGGTACATATATGTTTCAGTATTAAAACATTAAGATCGATAATGTTTATAAACATCAACATATGTAAGACAAGACTACCATGACATTATAATATATGTTTTCACACTGGTACATATATGTTTCACTATTAAAACAATAATATCAATAGTGTTTATAAACATCAACATATGTAAGACAAGACTACCATGACATTACAATATATGTTTTCATACTGGTACATATATGTTTCAGTATTAAAACAATAAGATCGATAATGTTTATAAGCATCAAATACGGGTCTTTTAAATGTATTAGTAAAGACCATAAAAAGCATTTTCTCACTGTTACATATATGTTTCAATATAAACAATATCTGGTACATATATGTACTTCTATGCAAACAACCATTTGTACGTTAATGTATGTAGGTATATATGCACGCAGGTAATTGAATATTCAAGAACAGATTTGTTGGGTCTTATTAAACATAAGATGAAACAATTAAACACTATAAAATGCAAGTAAAAAGTATTTGCATACAGGTACATATATGTTTCAATATAAAACAAAAAGATTTGATAATGTTTACGAACATCAAATATGGCACTTTTAAATGTATTATTAAAGACAATAAAAATATTTTCTTACTGCATATATAGATACATACATTAACGTATGAATGGCTGATTTCATATAGGTACATATACGTACCAAATATGTGATTTATGTTTAAACATATATGTAACAGTAAGAAACTATTTTTTATGTATCTATATATGCACATATGCACCCCTAATAAAAGAATTTTATCACTGTTACACATATGTTTCAATATAAAACACAAATTTGGTACGTATATGTACCTATATGAAAACAACCACTCATACGTTAATGTATGTATCTATAGATGCACGTAGGTAATTGAGCATTCAATAACAGATTTGTTGGTCTTATTAAATATAAGATATAACAATTATAGCCACAAACATAGTTTAATAACACTATATATATTTTTCATTATAAAATACAGCTTTATCTCTATATGTAGGATACTGTTACGTATATATAACACACCAGTAACAATGGACTTCATACTAACTAATGTGTATGTTTATGGTTTAGTGTTCATATATACGCAACCAAAAATGGGTCGGAACAAATTTCTATCAGTTGAATAGCTTAACCCCGGGACAACAAATTTATAATGACGTAATTGACTGTTAGACAAAAGTGCTAAACCATGATGAAAAAGATAGATGCCCGAGCTCACCCTATCGTTTGTTCGTTGGCGTAACACCATTTGTAAGTATTTTTCATTAATGATTGATTTAAATTTTATATATATATATATATATATATATATATATATAATAGTGTTTAACCAATGACCTATTGTTAAATAAATATACAGCTTGGGTGGATAATTGAAAGCGATAAGGAAACGGATGCAGAACGTATCAATCACTTTAAAACCAATCTGGAAAATTTTGTTGAAGAGTTTGAAGGCGTGCTTGACATAAAGCAGTTTGACATTATATTCTTCCCCATTTTGGAAGAAACCCATTTTTATTTGATTTGTTTTGAGATGAAGTATCCGAAAATTACAGTGATCGACAACATGAGTGATTCACAATGTCTAATATGTTTTGAGGATGATGCCGAATTCATTAAGAAGGGAACACCATTAAAAGTGGTAAGATGTATTTTTTAAGGGTTTATGTTCATTTAGTTATTTAAATACTTAAGTGTGTGTATATGTGCATACCAACATAAATTTATTTTCACTATGCAGAAACATATTTTGTCTCCTACTTGAAATCAGTAGAGCATCCAAAATGGAGAGATATAGAATCGGCCTACCCTCAGAAGTTACGTATCGGTTGGTCTACGTCAAAGAACTCTACAGATTGTGGTATATTTGTTATGCGACACATGGAAATGTTTATGGGTAGTCGTACAAAAAATTGGGATTGTGGGTTTCCATCGGATGAGAGCAAAATGAAGACAAAAATTAGGAATCTGAGGAAAAAGTACGCCGTTAAGATCCTTACTTCGGATGTGAATATATATAAGGAGAAAGTGTTGAAGGAAGCAGAAGAGTTGGATCAAGCAAAAAAAAAAATAGATGATAGGTTAAAAACTATTATAATATTTGAATTGGGATTATGATGGAATTTTTTGGATATAGTCAGTTTAGTCTTAGATGTTTTCAAGACGTGGACGATTATCTTAAATGTTTTTTGAATAGTTTTAATCAAATGAATGACATTCAGTTGTTTATGTGATACATGGATTTTATTCTGATGTATTACTATTATTCATTGAGATACTAATATATTATTATTATGAATGAAGTAAAAAACCACCAAGTCAAACGTATTAGAAAAATATGACGTGTGATACATATATGTATCAACTGAATTCTATGTTGTCATACAAGTTGTATTATACCCACATAACATACAAAAACACATGAAATCACATGTGATAACATGACGGTTGATAAAAAGTAAGTTTAACAGATATATAAAATACGATTAAGATCCTAATAGGTACATATATGTAATAGTTTAACATAATAATAATCATCCATTATTTAATACTTATATGTAATACAAGTGTTTATAAGTATTCTATTGATGATTTTGTTTCAATAGATCAAAGGAATGCATACATATATGTAATAATATGTTCCTCATCATTAAGTTGATGATTTTATTTAAACATATTGTCTGTAAAAATACGTATATGTAATAAATATTGATTCATTATCAATATGATCAAATCCAAATTAGTAACAACCCATGAAAAATGTACTAACATTATTAAGTCTTTACTCTTAAAAAATATAAATAAATAGGCCAATAGAAAAAACTCAACAAACTTATTCCTCCATTTCTTGCTCGGAACCTTCCTCGACATCTTCCTCCTCGCTTCGATCCTCACTCGAATTATACTCTGATGAGTGATCTCATGAATCCTCAATTTGATCAACTTTTCCAGGCATTTTTTTATTTTGTTGTTTTAATTTAACGGGACAATTACGAGTATCGTGTCCACGTACGTATTTCTTGCAAAATTACATAACCTTTTAGGCTTCTTACTTTTATACTTCGCCTTCTCACCAGGACCAATCAACCGCCTATTCTTTCCACAACCTTTGTTCCTTATTCCACTTGGTGGTTTGTAAATGACTTGGTGGGGTTCTGGTTGGTGTAAGACCTCCTCAAATACTACACATTGTTATTATATGAAGGGTCGCAAGGAAATTTACTAAAAATTGAGACCTTAGAATTTGCAGATGATCATCAAGCCATGTGAGACGCTCCGTATTCATCCTTAACCTATCCACACATTGTTGCATAGTGTCCATCAAACGATGTCTTAGAGCTGCATTTTCAGAATTATCTGCACAATATCTATGCTCCAAACTAAACACCCTTTAGGGCAACGCATCTCTACGCCATCTTCCATGCACGTATTGATGAGGACTTTTTCAATCTTGTGATGTTTGAATACGCAGAACACGTGACGGCAAAGATATCCAATACGGGTGAATGACATGCATGAACATGTAACAGAATTATCTGACAAATCAAGATTGACCTGCGAATATAACATTTACCGAACAAAAAAACTAATCAGATTCACATAAATGACACCATATTGGTATAATCACATGTACATACATATACGTACCTTGAATTCATTTAGAATTCCAGCTTTGTTGTCTTGATGTGCAATGCAATAGTTGTATATTTCGTTAATTACCTCACGATTGATAATATAACATAACGTTTTGCCCTTATGTATCTCCTTTTGCACCTCTAAAAAATGTTACGTGTGTATATCTCAGAAGCATGACGTTCAATTAATAAGCTTGTGAGGTACTTAGGAACTGTGGTGGTGGTGTTGAATTCAAGGACACGTTGGTTATATCGTTGACCATCGATAGCATTGTCGTAACATAACAGAAATTGGACAAGTGTGTTCGACGGGCTAGAATTTATTTTGAAATATGAGTTTGAGCTCTCGCACCTTGATGTGGTTTTCATCAAACAACACATTGAAATATCCATAAAATAACCAGGGACCCACTAATCTCTAATGGAAAACATATAAGATAGCCATTTGTGATCTTGTAAACCATGCTTTTCCATTAAACTCTTCCAGCGTGGCTCAAATGCGGAGGGTTTTAGGTACACATTCCAAACAAGCTTATGAATGGATGCACACAGATTTGTGTTATTCAAAATATGTCCAGATACCTAATTATGATAATAAAAGTTAGAGGCATCTGCACAAAGAACATGATATATAATACGGGAAAAAAACAGAATACGTATACGTAAGTAAATCTATATTTCATTTTCACTAACAAAAATAAATATATATATATAAATAAATAAAAAGCTTTAAGTTAGATTATTTACACATACCTTGGACGGGAGCTTATTAGTGATATGCGACATATATAGCATGTGGATTGAATTGTCCATCACCTTATGAACAGCCTGTTTCATTGCAGCGTCTTGGTCGGTTAGAACTAACATTGGCTGCTTGTTGTTATGAGCTTCCAAAAAACACTTGAGAAACCACGTGTATGATTCGATCGACTCATCGTACAACAACGCAGCCCCAAAAATAACACATATTTTATGATGGTCAACTCCAGTAAATGGAACAAAAGTCATATTATACCTACATAAAAACACAAAATGTAATATATATATATATATAAATATGTATATATATAAAATTATCATTTATAATGTACATACTTGTTAGTCTGGTACGTTGCGTCAAACACTAACACATCACCAAATGCCATATAGTTGACCTTCGACACATCATCTACCCAAAATAAGTTCCTAATTTCATCGCCAACCTCTAGAAATTTAAATGTGAAGTTGTTTTGGCATAACATCCGGTGTTCCATTCTATCCAAGAAATATTGGCCATCACTATCACCAATATAATTAGCGATATCCCTACTAAAGTTTTTGTAATTAGTCTTTGTTCCTCTAACCATATGATGACCACCCTTCAATGCAACTTGCAATCTATGTGTTTTAGAAGGTCCGATATTTGCCAAACGACATTTAGCAATGTACTCCTTATCAACAAAATCAAGCTTACGCTTCTTCCTTGTCAAATCTAAATTATCTAAATTCACCAAACTATGATTATGTGCCTCAATAAAACCATATACTTCAAACATTTCAGTTCCTTCTACAACTCTTAACTTTAAACGAGAACGACAATTACAAACTTTAAAGTTTCTTCTTTGAACCCGGGACTTTGTGGAGACATCCATAGTGTCAGTTACTTTGCCCGTAGGAATACCAGCCTTGTTACACAATATGTAACTATGAGTTACCACACCTTTCTTCTAATTTTTAATACCTAAACGGGTACTAAAGCCGGCCTTCTTAGCATATGACTCGTACATCCTTACAGCGTGATCCTAACTTTCATATCTTGTTCCTACAACCGGCTTATGCTCATCGGATACGTTAGGAGTCCAATACCTAGACCCATTGGGCGACTGATATAACGTGCTGCGCATAGATACTAAGACAACGGACATATATAAAGAAATTTCCAAATAAATCAACAAAAAAAAAACTAATATGACGAACAAATTTAATACCTTCATTCTCAACACCGGTTAGAAATAAGGGATCGCTTTCAGTACTTGTATGATCAAATTTGTAAGACCCCGTTCCCGGAGACCTCACAGTTGGTCATTCACAGTTATAATTACATAAAACATTATAAGTTTACAAATTTAAGCAGCGGAGTTAACTTTAACAAAAACCATTCATCTCATTAATAACACTGTTGTTAAGCAGTACACCTTGGTTTAATCAGTTTACAAAAGAATAGTTTGACTGCATTACAAAACAACAATGATTTCTATTAGGAATGGATGTCAGTCTTCCCCTGCCGAGTAACTTCACCCTCGTGCCATCCTCAGCAGTAAATTACCCGCCAAATTAAAATGTATAAAAGTCAGCGTTGCTGAGTGAGTTCTAGTTTTAAAAGTATTAAAATACCTTGAGTAGTGCATATATATGAAAATACTCTTTCTGTAAAAATTACATCTCTTACTCTTTGTACGTGTGCATGCATTAACTATACAACAAGGTGGTGTTCTTTTTCTTTACTGTATACCTTGTTTATTTCATACTCTTTTAACTTTATCTTTCACTGTCTATGTGGACCAATGAGCAATACCCTAAACTATGTGCGCGGAGAAACTGGTGCTGGGCCCCTTTACAGTGTATAGTCTGAATTACTGTATACAAGGCCGACCCAGTCACCTAGAGCATGCTACAAAGGTCCGCCAATCTCAATTGATTGGCCCCGTGAGCATAAGGGGTAGCTAACCCGCATCACAGTTGAGCTAACGACAATAAGGTCGTGCACCTCCTATAAGCTTGCAAGACTTGTTAATTCTTTAATTAAGTTCCACTTCTCTTCTTGTTTGCTCTTTCACTTTATCATTACTATTAATACTTTACGTTATGATAATGAACACACCACGTAAAGTCATACAATAATAATAATACCCGGAGCACCCCATGGAGAGATACTCGGTCGAATGAATCCCTTATCCATTAACTCCTGCAATTGTTCCATGAGTTCCTTCATCTCAGTTGGAGCTAATCGATACGGTGCTTTGGCAACAGGTTGAGCACCGTGTATCAAATCAATTTGGAACTCAATCTCGCGATCCGGTGGTATGCCAGGTAAATCCTCTGGGAATACGTCCGGAAAGTCGCACACCACTGGTACATCGGACAGTTGCGGGGTTGACGCGTCCACATCCTTCACATAGGCCAGGTAGGCACTACATCCACGTCTCATGCATTTCCCCGCCACCGCCATCGAAATAATCTTCAGGATCGTAGTAACATGGTTTCCATAAACTGTCACCGAATTTCCCCCGGGCGCAACTAGTCGAATCATCTTTTTACGACATACGATGTTTGCCTCATAGGTTGCTAACCAGTCCATCCCTAGTACTACATCAAATCCACCTAGGGGCATCATGTGTAACTTAGCAGCAAACTTATGACCTTCTAGTTCTAGGGCACAGTCCTCTATCACATCAGTAATCCTAGTAGACTTACCAATAGCAGTTTCTACATCAAAAGGCTCACTAATACTCCTACTGCTAACAGGCAACTTAGCATAAAAGGTAGTAGAAATAAAACTCCTACTAGCACCAGAATCAAATAATACAGAGGCACAAGTTTGATTAACTAGAAACATACCTGACATGACATTAGGATCCACTCTGACTTCTTCCCAGGTCATGGTGTAAGCTCTAGCACTTGCCCTCTGCCCTCCTTCCTCCGGCCTCTTCCTCACCCCAGAGCTCTCCGCCCTCGCTTCTTGCAGTCTTTGGTCACGTGGCCCGCCTCGCCACAGTTATAACACTTCGGCACCCTACAATCTCTTGCGATGTGTCCGGGTTTGCCACACCTGAAGCATACATTCAGTCCCAACCTACATTCACCGGTATGCTCCCTTCCACTTTTGCCACACTTCTTTGACCCCGAGCTTGACGACACCAACCGATCATCTACCCTCATCCTCTTATTGTTTGGGTTGAAACCACCACGCCCAAACCTCTTCCCGTTCCAGTTTTTATCACCACCACTCGTCTTCTTTACCTCCACCACAGTCTCCTCTCGCTCATCATACAACCTACCCGCCAAGTCCACCACCGATCGAAAGGTACCTGGCTGAGCAGCAATCAGATGCATGCGAATATCAGCCGGCAGTCCCTGGATGTACCTCTTGATCTTCCTTGACACCTTCCTTGACACCGGCGTCATGTGATCCGGTAACAGCCTCGCCATTTCGTTGAATTGGTGGTGTACTGCTGGTGGGTCATGGTTCCCGCCTCAAGCTGCAGGAACTCCCTCTCGATCCTGTCGAGTTCCCTATGAGGACGGAATTCCTCGATCACTAGTTGCTTCTGCTCCTTCCATTACATCTTCCTGATGGCTCTAGCACCCTCAGCTTAGACAATATTGTCCTACCAACATAATACCAAGTCGACAAAAGAGTGAGTCGCGAACTTCACCTTTTGATCTTCGTGACACTCACTGATCTCCAGCACTGCCCCCATCTCCCTCACCCAGCGGTGAGCGGCAGCAGCATTGCCATTGCCATCGAAAGTTGGGGGCTTGCACCTCTGGAATGCCCCATAACTGCATCCCTTGGTCGTCATCCCTACTACATCATCATCCTCCTCATCAGACAACATGGTCTCAGGCGCCGGTCGTTCCTCCTCCCCTCTGCTCCCCTTGCCCATAGACCCCTTCTTATTCTTCTTCTCTTTTCTCTCCTCGCTCCTCACAGCTCTGATGACTTCGGTCACCACAGACGGTAAAACTGTCTGCATGACCTGGTGCACTTCATCAGCAATTGCCTCCCTAGCTGAGGTATTCAGGATCGTATTCTCATTCTCCTCACTCCGTCCATGAACCTTAGTGTTCTCATGGGTCGTCTCAGGAGCCTTAGCACTGCTCCTAGTCCCACGCGTCGACCTCTGCCTCTAGAAGCCTTGGAAGATTTCTTCCCAGCCATTTCCTAAGCGCTATAAGATTCAAACACTAACACAGTCAATCAAGGGAACAGCTCAGCTTATGTCAAGTATAGTAAGTCCCTAATGACAGTGGCTAGTTGTGATTAGCCACTTTACTCTTCACACCCCAAGCATTTCCTATCCTGACTACATCAGTATCTAAATCTACTAGGAACACATAAGTCAAATAACACACACACATAATATTGGTTAACATTTATAAAAGACATACCTGCTGACACGTAGCTACTCGGGCTGACATCCCTCTATCTGTCCTATTTTTAGTTTAAGTCTAGGTTTATTTTGAAAATGTTTACCCATTTCACTTAAAATTTAGCTCTGATACCAACTTGTAAGACCCCGTTCCCGGAGACCTCACAGTTGGTCATTCACAGTTATAATTACATAAAACATTATAAGTTTACAAATTTAAGCAACGGAATTAACTTTAACAAAAACCATTCATCTCATTAATAACACTGTTGTTAAGCAATACACCTTGGTTTAATCAGTTTACAAAAGAATAGTTTGACTGCATTACAAAACAACAGTGATTTCTATTAAGAATGGATGTCAGTCTTCCCCTGCCGAGTAACTTCACCCTCATGCCATCCTCAGCAATAAATTACCTGCCAATTGAAAATGTATAAAATTCAGCGTTGCTGAGTGAGTTCTAGTTTTAAAAGTATTAAAATACCTTGAGTAGTGCATATATATGAAAATACTCTTTCTGTAAAAATTACATCTCTTACTCTTTGTACGTGTGCACGCATTAACTATACAACAAGGTGGTGTTCTTTTTCTTTACTATATACCTTTTTTATTTCATAATCTTTTAACTTTATCTTTCACTGTCTATGTGGACCAATGAGCAATACCATAAACTATGTACGCGGAGAAACTGGTGCTGGGCCCCATTACAGTCTATAGTCTGAATTACTGTATACAAGGCCAACCCAGTCACCTAGGCATGCTACAAAGGTCCGCCAATCTCAATTGATTGGCCCCGTGAGCATAAGGGGTAGCTAACCCGCATCACAGTTGAGCTAACGACAACAAGGTCGTGCACCTCCTATAAGCTTGCAAGACTTGTTAATTCTTTAATTAAGTTCCACTTCTCTTCTTGTTTGCTCTTTCACTTTATTATTACTATTAATGCTTTACGTTACGATAATGAACACACCACGTAAAGTCATACAATACTACTACTACTACTACTACTACTACTACTACTACTACTACTACTACTACTACTACTAATAATAATAATAATAATAATAATAATAATAATAATAATAATAATAATAATAACAGGAATCATAAAACAATCATAAAACAATCATAAAACAATCATAAGGTAATCATGATCATGTAAATTCTCATCGTTAATAAGCCCTAGTCAACCTACGGTCAAAACCCTAACGTGCACAAACTCCCAAAAATTCCCGTAATAAATTCTGTGTTAGGCGCATCAATACTATGTAGGCGCATGAGCCCTGTTTGGGCGCTTCATCACTATGCAAGCGCATCAGCCAATAACCATTCTAACACTTAGGCGCATGAGCTACTCAGGCACATGAGCCTACACTTAGGCGCCTGAGTAAAGGTTGGACGCATGAGAACTATTGGGGCGCCTGACCCCACACTTAGGCAGTCTGGTCAAAGTTTCTAGGCGCATGAACTACTGTTCAGGCGCATGAGTGGTACTTGGTCGTTCTAAGGCAAAAATTATGGGCGCATGGGGTATTGTTTGGGCACATGAGTTCACTTAGAATTTTCTAAGGCAAAATTTTAGGCTCATGAGCCTTAAATAGGCGCATGAACAACCTGTTTAACATACTTCTTAATTATTTCCAGTCCCAAACATCAGTCTAACCTGTTCTAAGCTTATTACCACTATTCTAAGTATAAACCTAGCAAAAACTACCATAAAACATCATCATACATTCATGAAACATACGGGTATACACACATAATAATTCTAAACCAGTTTAATACATTTTCAGCCCCAAGAATAGTTTAAAACAAGTAAAACCGGGGACTAGAAACTCACCTTTGTTGTTCTCAAGTTTAAACTCTTCACTTGAGCTTCTCAGATGATTCTAACACCTAGAAACCCACCAAACACACATGAACACACATAAACATATAACCTAGGCTAAGTCTAGCCAAGAACAACTTAATTACATGAATTCTTACCTCAACTTCGACTTCTTCTTCTTGTTCTTCAAATATCCGAGAGCTTCTACTCTTTCTCTCTTCTTTTCTTCTTTTGGTCGACAAAAAGCAAAAGTTGGTATGTATATGGGCGGCCATACCTCAATCATATTAAAATATTTGACTTTTGTACTTATTTGCACTTTGCCCCTTGCACTATAGCTTCTTTTTATTTCCTTCAAGATATTTCTATTTCCTTTTTTTTTACTAGAAAGTTTCTGGTGTTACAAAATTCCTTGTTAATCAGATCATGTGTTGTATCTAAATCAATTTCACAAAAAAAATATTAGCTAATAGTGTAAATAAAACTTTTTACCCAACATATATATTTTAAATACAACCAAAACATCTACATAGTCATATATCAAATACAATATTAAAAAATTGACACGAATACATATGGTGAAAATAAAAAACCAACCGTTTAACTATATCTCTAAACATTATTCTACTTTATGATACGTATACGTATGCACTATAAAAACGAAGAACATAAGATCATGATCGTTACCATCTTCATCTTCTCAACTAATTAAACACAATACTAGAAAAAACAAAACACATAGACATATATCAAATACAATACAAAACCATTGGCACGTATACGTATGGTCAACATAATAAAGCCAACTGTGAAACTATAGCTATAAATATGATACAACTTCATGATACGTATACGTATGCAGTGAAAAAACGCAATATAGAAGACCATGATCGATACCATCTTCATCTTCTTGAATAGTTAAATTGCTCTGGTTTGCGACAATTGAATCTGCAAATGTATCATGCGTTATACCTACTGAGATCACATCCCGCAACGTATCATCGATATCGACAAGATTTTCAAATACATGGTCTTCGACAATTGAATCAGTAATCAGATTCATATCGTATAGTTGTTTGCAAATCGTCGATAGATACTAATCTTGCAATTGAAATCGAAAACTTTGCTTGAAACAGTAACAAGGAGGAATATACGTTCTTCAGATTATGCACATAATTAGGATGATTGAATTTCAATTTACAGATAATATTATTTAAAACTAAAACAGATTATAATTTCCAAATTTAAAAATGGTCAAAATTACAAAAATAACCCTTGCTATTAAACAAAAAGGATTAATTTAAAAAATATGATTGGTGGACCGATGTTTTTAAGGTTTTCATTAATAATCAAGGTTTTATTTGATCCCTCATCTATATATATATATATATATATATATATCACTATTATGCTAATTTTAAATTTCTTAATTTAATTTGAGCGAATTACAAATATGATCCATTTATATAGGTAGTTACATAAATGGTCCTTTCTTAACAAATTTAAAGGATAATTTAGTCATTTTCCTGTTGGTTAACTGAAAATCTAACGGACCTTAATCTTAATACCTAAATTTGTCACAAAATTAAAAAACATAATATCCCAATCTGTTATTAAAAACCCTTATTGCCGAACTTGTTATTTTTCGTAAACCACGGGGATCATTTATGTAATTAACATTTTATATTATTAAACTTCCAACCCAAATAGTAATGTGATGTTTTCTTTGATGACAAACAAAATCGCTTCTTTGGCTTTGGATTGAAGAGTTACAAAATCGTTGTCACTTATAATAGGAAATATTTAGAGGATCTTAAATCATCTATACTATATATAAATTATATGGGAGGGGTATTTTATGATACCCAAAATTAAGAACATATACAATATTCAATGCATAGAATACAAGCACTTATAAGGGTAAAATAGTACTTAAAAGCTTATTTACAAAATAACCCCTATGTTAATTTCCATAATAACCCTACACATTAAAGTTGTTACTTTTATTTACATAAACATCTCAACTACCTGGAAAAAAATTGCTGTAATGTGATTTTTATATTCCGTGAGATTTAAAAAAACTCCAGGTTATATAAAATAAATCCTCCAGTTATAGTATACATAATTCTGCCGTGTACAACCAAATCCTATTTATTTGGTGTGCTTATACCCCTAAAGATAATCTTCTGTGTACTTACATTTGTTAGTTTTTTAAAAATAAAGACTAAGAAAGCTTATATAAAATAAAAAATACATATAACCAAAACCATATTAAGTTTGGTGTGCTTATGCCCCTAAAACATAACCTGTTGTGTACTTGCATTTGTTAGTTTTTTAAAAAATAAAACTAAGAGGCTGAAACCAAATCGTTTTTTATGGTGTGCTTCTGCGTTTTTTTCCATATTAATTTGTTGCAACTTTATGGGGATAATTAATTTGTTGCAACTTTATGGGGATAAAGTTCAGTTCAAAATTTTATCTTTTGCATCTTTTTAGGGATAAAAAGCCAGAATCATCCTATGTTAATTTTCATAATATTCTTACACATTAAAGTTGTTACCTTTATTTACATAAACATAACTACCTGAAAAAAAACGGCTGTAATGTGATTTTTATATTCCGTTAGATTTAAAAAACTCCAGGTTATATAAAATAAATCCTCCAGGTTATAGTATACATAAATCCTGCCGTGTACAACCAAATCCATATTTATTTGGTGTGCTTATACCCCTAAAAGATAATCTGCTGTGTACTTGCATTTATTAGTTTTTTAAAAATAAAACTAAGAAAGCTTATATAAAATAAAAAAAACACATACAACCAAAATCATATTAAGCTTGGTGTGCTTATGCCCCTAAAATAACCTGCTGTGTACTTGCATTTGTTAGTTTTTTTAAAAATAAAAACTAAGAGCCTGAAACCAAATCGTTTTTATGGTGTGCCTCTACGTTTTTTCCATATTAATTTGTTGCTACTTTATGGGGATAATTAATTTGTTGCAACTTTACGGGGGATAAGTTCAGTTTAAAATTTTATCTTTTGCATCTTTTTTGGATGAAAAGCCAGAATCATCCTCTATATAAACTATCTAACCAAATCATAATATATGTTCACTTGAATGTTTGTATAAACGGCAAATACTACCGTTCACTTTTACACGGCAGATACTAAATCTGTTTGAGGATTTTGGTTCCCATTAAGGTAAGTATTATTTTAGGTAGTAAGTAATCTACTGCTAAAACAATCCTTTGTTCATGGCTTTGAGAATTTAGTTTCAAGATTCTGCTTTGATTGTGGATTTAGGTATGGAGCAGGGTTCAAAGATGTTGCAAGACCAACCATTCAAGGTTAGTCGTGCTTCTCAAGTTGAAGTCATATAATGTAATAGAAGTTTACTTTGATTCATATGTTACTGATAAATGTAATTATTTGTTTAGTGTTATTTGAACTACAAAAAAAGACTGTTCTGGGGATTTGAGTCAAAAAATGTGGACGCTTCTAAGGTTTGTTTTCTTGATCTTATGTATAGATTTTCGTTGGCTCAAATAATGTTTCAAATATACTTACATACATATTTATGCTTTACTTGTGTTCTTATGCAGTTTGATGACCAAAAGCGGGAAACTCAAGCGAATAGATGCAAAAGAATTGCTGAATGGAATGGGATGAAGTTATTATAGAGAGTTCCGAGGAGAGGAGAAAGAAGACAACTTACTTGATACTGCGGATTCAAGCCAAAAGATTAAAAACCAATTTAAGATTCCCGGGCATCAGTTCAGAAGCGAATAGACCTCACTTAGTTTTATTTCACCCACCACTAAATAATTATGTTTTGCCTTTTCTATGCATTTATTCTACATAATGAATTTGTCGTCTTTATGTTTGAAATAAAAGATTTTTCTTCTTTGTTAGTACTTAAAAAGTTGAGTTTTTTAGCTTTATGAATGTCGGTGTGAGAATGTAAATTTAACAAGTACGGACTTAGTTTAATTTCAACCCACCACTAAATAATTATGTTTTGCCTTTTCTATGCATTTTATTCTACATAAATGAATTTGTCGTCTTTATGTTTGAAATAAAAGATTTTTCTTCTTTGTTAGTACTTAAAAAGTTGAGTTTTTTAGCTTTATGAATGTCGGTGTGAGAATGTAAATTTAACAAGTACGGGCTAATTAATAAACATTTAACTAACTTCAAAATTAAATTAACAGCACCTAATTAATAATTTACACAAATTTAAAACCAACCTATATTTCTAAAGCTTTCAACACACATTTATAATAGAAAATAAATTACCTTACTTTGAAATATTATAATAATAAAAATAGCTATGATACAATAATAATTTATAACTTAATAAAGTCACATTTTGATTTATTGCTGGTTGAATTTGCTATTTTTCTATACAATTGTAACACCCGTATTTTTTTTAGAAAAGAAATAAAAGAATAAAAGAGGAAGAAAAAGAAGGAATGAAAGTCACCTTAAAGTGGAAGGGTTAAAAGTGCCAAAAGTACAATGTTTATATTTATTTTGTACAAAAAGGTGGCATGGCCGCCCATGTTGTCTGCACATCCTTTCCATTCGACATTTAGAGAGAGAAAGAGCAGAAGCTCTCGGATATGGAAGAACAAGAAGAAGAAGTCGGATTTAGGGTAAAGTTTAGTGTTTTTAAGTTGTTCTTGGCTAAATTAGCCTCGGTTATATGTTCTTATGTGCATATGTGCTCGGGTGTGTGTGTGTGGTGTTGTTTTAGGCGTGTGAACTCATTACAAGCAGGTTTAGAGAAGAAGAAACACCCAAGTTGCATCAGGTGAGTTTCTAGACCCTGGATTCTACTTGTTTTAAATTCTTTGGGGCTGAAAATGTACTAAACGATTTTAATATTTATGTATTAATACCCGTATGTATCATGCATGTTGATGATGTTTATTGGGTGTTTATGTGTAGTTAATGCCTAGAAGGACCTTGGTAAGCTTAGAACAATTAGACTTGATGTTTGGTTTGGAAATATCATAGAAATAAGTTGGACAGAAGGTTCGTACGCCTAAGAAAGACTCATGTATGACTCATGTGCTCAAACAGTAACCTCATATGCCCAAACAGGGCCCATGTGCCCAGTGCTTTGCCTTAGAAAAGTTTAGGTAAGGTCATGTGCCCAAACAGGGCTCTTGCGCCTGAAAAATAGGCTAAAAGCCTAAGTGTGAGATGATGTGCCCAAACAATAATCTCATGTGTCCAAAATTTGCCTTAGAATTATTCCAAGTAGGTTCTTGCGCCCACACAGGGATCGTGTGCCCATACAGTAACCTCATGAGCCTCAACAGTGCTCATGCGCCTGAATAACTCATACGCCTAAGGTGGAAAATGTTAAGTGTAGGCTGGTGTGCCTACATAGTGATGAAAAACCTGAACAAGGCTCATACGCCAAATAGTTCTCATGCGCCCAAACACTTAGAAATTTTACAGAAATTTCTGGGAGTCCGTGCTTTAGGGTTTGACCGTGGTTGACTAAGAGCTTATTAATGATGATGTTCCATGCATGATATGATTACTTATGATTGTTCCTTATTATAGTTATTGCTACTACTATTATTGCTTATAGTATGTGACTTTACGTGGTATGTTATTATCGTAACGTAAAGTATATCGTAATAATAAAGTGAAACAACAATAAAGAAAAGAAGAGGAACATTAATAAAATGTTAACAAGTCTTACAATCTTATAGGAGGGACACGACCGTGTTGTCGTTAGCTCAACTGTGTTACTTGACTCAGAGCCAAAGTTTAAGTGAAATGGGTAAATATTTTCAAAAGAAACCTAAACTTAAACGAAAATGGGACAGAAGGAGAGATGTCAGCCCGAGTAGCTACGTGCCATCAGGTATTTCTTTTCTTAAAGTTAACCAGAATTATATGCGCGTGCTACTTGACTTATGTGTTCTTAGTAGATTTAGATACTGATGTAGTCAGGATAGGAAATGCTTGGGGTGTGAAAAGTAAAGTAAGTGTAGGAAATGCTTGGGGTGTGAAAAGTAAAGTAAGTGGTAATCACAACTGGCCACTGTAATTAGGGACTTACTATACTTGACATAAACTGAGCCATTACCTTGAATGACCTGTTAGTGTTTGAATCTTATAGCGCTTAGGAAATGGCTGGGAAGAAATCTTCCAAGGCTTCTATAGGCAGAGGTCGACCACGTACGACCCGGAGTAGTGCCAAGGCTCCTGAAACGGCCCATGAGAACCCTGAGGTTCAGGACCGGAATGAAGGAAACGAGAATGCCAGCCTGAATGCCTTAGCTCGGGAGGCGATTGCTGACGAGGTGCACCAGGTCATGCAGACAGTCTTACTGTCTGTAGTGACTGAAGTTATTCGAGCTGTGAGGAACGAGGAGAGAAAGGAGAAGGAGGACAGGAGAGGTCGACTGGGAAGGAGAACAAGGGAGAGGAGAAACGACCTGAACCTGAAACAGTGTTGTCCGATGAAGAGGATGAGGATGTGGTAGGGGTGACGACCAAGGGATGCAGCTATGGGGCATTCCAGAGGTGCAAAGCCCCGACTTTCAATGCAATGGCGATGCTGCTGCTGCTCACCGCTGGGTGAGGAGATGGAGGCAGTGCTAAAGATCAGTGAGTGTCGCGAAGATCAAAAGGTGAGTTCGCTACTCACTCTTTTGCCGACTCGGGGTACTAGAGCCATCAGGAAGATGTGATGGAGGGATCTAAAACAACTAGTGATGGAGGAGTTCTGTCCTCATTGGGAACTCGACAGGATCGAGAGGGAGTTCCTACAACTTGAAGCGGGGACCATGACCCACCAACAGTACACCACCAAATTTAATGAGATGATGAGACTGATGCCGGATCAGGTGACGCCGGTGTCTCAAAAGATTAACTGGTATATACAGGGACTGCCAGCTGACATTCATAGGCGCATGATCGCTGCTAGACCGAGCATCTTTAGGTCGGCAGTGGATCTGGCGGAGAGGCTCTACAATGAAAGGGAAGTGATTATAGTGGAAGTGAAGAAAGCCGGTGGTGGTGACCGGAATTGGAATGGAAAGAGGTTGGGCGTGGTGGTTTCACCCCAAACAACAAGAGGATGAGGGTGGATGATCGTAGGGTGTCGTCCAGCTCGGGGTCAAAGAAGTGTGGCAAATGTGGAAGGAGCATCTTGGTGAGTGTAGGTTGGGACTGAACGTATACTTCAGGTGTGGCCAGCCTGGCCATATCGCTAGAGACTGTAAAAAGCCAAGGGCGGAGAGCTTCGGAGCGGGAAATAAAAAGCCGGAAGAAGGAGGGCAGAGGGCAGGTGCTAGAGCTTACACTATGACCGGGAGGAAGCCAGAGCTGATCCCGATGTTGTGTCAGGTATGTTCCTGGTAACCAAATTTATGCCTCTGTATTGCTTGATTCTGGTGCTAGCCGGAGTTTTATTTCCAATACTTTCTCTGCTAAGTTACCCGTTAGTAGTAGAAAGATAAGTGCACCATTCGATGTAGAAACTGCTATCGGTAAGTCCACTAGAATTATTGATATGGTAGAAGACTGTGTCATAGAATTAGAAGGTCATAGGTTTGTTTCTAGATTACATGTGATGCCCTAGGTGGATTTGATGTGGTACTAGGGATGGATTGGTTAGCAAATCTATGAAGCGAATATCGTATGTCATAAGAAGATGATTAAACTGACGGCGCCTGATGGAAGTCCGGTGACAATATACGGCGATCGGGTTACGACGATCCGAAAGTGATTTCGATGGGCGGTGGCAGGAAAGTGCATGGCGTGGATGTAGCGCTTATTTGGCCTACGTGAAAGATGTGGACACGCCGACACCCCAATTCCGATGTGCCGGTGGTGTGTGACTTTCCGATGTATTTCCAGAGGACCTGTCAGGTGGGCCACCAGATCGTGAAATCGAATTTCAAATTGACTTGATACCCGGTGCCCAACCTGTCGCCAAGGCACCGTATCGATTAGCTCCGACTGAGATGAAGGAGTTAATGGAGCAACTACAAGAATTGCTTAATAAGGGTTTCATCAGACCGAGTATCTCTTCTTGGGGTGTTCTGGTCTTGTTTGTGAAAAGAAGGACAGTAGCATGATAATGTGTATCGACTACCGTGAGTTGAACAAATTGACGATAGACTCGGTATCTGTTATCGAGGATTGACGACTTGTTCGACCAGCTCTAGGGTGCCAATTGGTTCTCGAGGATAGATCTTCGATCTGGCTACCATCAATTGAAAGTGAAGGAGCAGGACATTCCTAAAACAAACTTTTCGTACGCGTTATGGACACTATGAGTTTCTCGTTATGTCCTTTGGTTTAACCCACGCGCTAGCTGCTTTTATGGATTTGATGAATCGAGTGTGCCGGCCGATGTTGGATAAGTCAGTGATAGTGTTTATCGATGATATCTTGATTTATTCGAGGAGCAAAGAAGAGCATGCCGATCACATTCGAGAAGTGTTGGAGACTTTGAGAAAGGAGAAACTGTATGCTAAGTTCTCCAAGTGTGCTTTCTGGCTACGTGAGGTGTAATTTCTGGGTCACGTGGTAAATACAGAGGGAATCATGGTGGACCCAGCAAAGGTTGAGGCTGTGATGCAATGGAAGTCACCAAAGACGCCATCCGATATTCGTAGCTTCTTGGGATTGACGGCTACTACAGAAGATTTATTCAAGACTTCTCCAAGATAGCCTCACCTTTGACTAAGTTGACTCGTAAGGATGTGAGGTTCGTGGGGTCGAGAGCAGGAGTGTGCCTTCGAGGAGTTAAAGACGAGACTTACACAAGCTCCTGTCTTGACATTGCCGAGGGGAGTGAAGGCTTGGTGGTATATTCGGATGCATCCTACTCTGGGCTAGGTTGTGTATTGATGCAACGTGGAAGGGTGATAACCTATGCATCCCGACAGCTGAAACCCACGAAGCCAACTATCCCACGCACGATCTAGAATTAGCCCGGTGGTTTTCACGTTGAAGATTTGGCGGCACTATCTATACGGAACTAAGTGCACCATCTTCACAGACCACAAAAGCTTGAAATACTTCTTCGAGCAAAAGGACCTGAACATGAGGCAGAGGCGATGGTTGGAGCTCATAAAGGATTATGATTGCGAAATCCATTACCATCCAGGCAAGGCCAACGTGGTGGCAGACGCCCTTAGCCGAAAGGAAAGGCCCGAGCCGATCCGGGTGAAGGCTTATCAGCTAATTATGACCTTCGATGTGATGACACAGGTTAAGGAGTTTCAAGATGTGGCTTTGAAAGAAGATCGTCTTAACTCCAAAAGGATGAGAGGTCTAGTTACGAAATTGGGTGAGAACACTCTTGGTGTTAAGTCCCGATTCGGACGAATGTGGATTCCTCGATACGGGGATCTACGTGGAAAGATTACGGACGAGGCCCATAAGACTCGATAATCCATTCATCCCGGTGCTACCAAGATGTATCACGATATGAAGAAAGTTTATTGGTGGCCGGGTATGAAGCGCGACGTAGCGGAGTATGTGAGTAAATGCCTTACCTGTCTACAAGTGAAGGCAGAACACCAGAAGCCATACGGGAAAAATCCAGCCGTTAGATATACCCGAGTGGAAGTGGGAGCACATCACTATGGACTTCATTACGAAGCTTCCACGCACCCCGATGGGTATGACGCTATATGGGTGGTGGTTGATCGTTTGACGAAGAGTGCTCACTTCCTACCGATCCGAGAGACGTATTCTTCTGAGAGGCTCGCGGATCTATTCATCAAGGAGATTGTGGCTCGTCATGTGTGCCGGTGTCCATTGTGTCGGATCATGACACCCCGGTTTACATTGAAGTTTTGGAGGAGATTCCATGATGCAATGGGGACGAGGCTTCACATTAGTACATCATATCATCCTCAAACTGATGGTCAGTCAGAAAGGGCTATTCAGACACTGGAAGACATGCTTCGGGCATGCGTGATTGATTTTGGAGGAAGTTGGGATGACCACTTACCGTTAGCTGAATTCTCGTACAACAATAGCTATCATGCTAGCATCGGTATGCCACCATACGAGATGCTATACGGTAGAAGATGTATGACGCCCGTATGTTAGGGAGACATTGGGCAGAAAGAATTAGGGAGCATCAAAGTAATCGAGGCTACGATGGAGAAGCTTGAGAAGATTAAAGCCTTCATGAAGGCAGCTAAAGATAGACAAAAATCATATGCCGATAAACGACGTAGACCAATTGAGTTCCAAGTGGGTGACCCGGTTATGTTGAAGGTCTCACCTTGGAAAGGAATTATCCAATTCAGAAAACGAGGTAAGTTAAGCCCGAGATATATAGGACCTTTCCGAATCGTCGCACGAGTAGGGGAAGTAGCCTATCGACTTGAATTGCCAGATGAGTTAAGTAGAATTCATCCCACATTCCATGTATCTCATTTGAGAAAGTGCTTAGCTGATGAAGATACGATTGTCCCACTGGAGGACATTGAAGTTGATGAAAGGCTCAATTATGTGGAGCAACCAGTGGCAATCATCGATCGTAAAGAGAAGAGGCTGAGGAATAAAGTGGTTCCTCTTGTGCGTGTACAGTGGAAGCACCGAAAGGGATCCGAGTCTACATGGGAGACTGAAGAAGAGATGAGGTAGCATTACCCACATTTATTTGAGGAATAACAGGTTTCGGGGACGAAACCTATATAAGGGGGGTGGACTTGTAACACCCATATTTTTTTAAAAAAGAAATAAAAGAATAAAAGAGGAAGAAAAAGAAGAAATGAAAGTCACCTTAAAGTGGAAGGGTTAAAAGTGCCAAAAGTATAAAGTTTATATTTATTTTGTACAAAAAGGTGGCATGGCCGCCCATGTTGTCTGCACATCCTTTCCATTCGACATTTTAGAGAGAGAAAGAGCAGAAGCTCTCGGATATTGGAAGAACAAGAAGAAGAAGTCGGATTAAAGGTAAAGTTTAGTGTTTTTAAGTTGTTCTTGCTAAATTAGCCTCGGTTATATGTTCTTATGTGCATATGTGCTCGGGTGTGTGTGTGTGGTGTTGTTTTTAGGCGTGTGAACTCATTACAAGCGGGTTAGAGAAGAAGAAATACCCAAGTTGCATCAGGTGAGTTTCTAGACCCCGGATTCTACTTGTTTTAAATTCTTTTGGGTTGAAAATGTATTAAACGATTTTTACTATGTTTATGTATTAATACCCGTATGTATCATGCATGTTTGATGATGTTTATTGGGTGTTTATGTGTAGTAATGCCTAGAAGGACCTTGGTAAGCTTAGAACAATTAGACTTGATGTTTGGGTTTGGAAATATCATAAAAATAAGTTGGACAGAAGGTTCGTACGCCTAAGTAAGACTCATGTATGACTCATGTGCTCAAACAGTAACCTCATATGCCCAAACAGGGCCCATGTGCCTAGTGCTTTGCCTTAGAAAAGTTTTAGGTAAGGTCATGTGCCCAAACAGGGCTCTTGCGTCTGAAAAATAGGCTTAAAAGCCTAAGTGTGAGATGATGTGCCCAAACAGTAACCTCATGTGCCCAAAATTTGCCTTAGAAATATTCCAAGTAGGTTCTTGCGCCCACACAGGGATCGTGTGCCCTCACAGTAACCTCATGAGCCTCAACAGTGCTCATGCGCCTGAATAACTCATACGCCTAAGGTGAAAATGTTAAGTGTAGGCTGGTGTGCCTACATAGTGATGAAAAGCCTGAACAGGGCTCATACGCCCAAATAGTTCTCATGCGCCCAAACATTTAGAAATTTTAACATAAATTTCTGGGAGTCCGTGCTTTAGGGTTTTGACCGAGGTTGACTAAGAGCTTATTAATGATGATGTTCCATGCATGATATGATTACTTATGATTGTTCCTTATTATAGTTATTGCTACTACTATTATTACTTATAGTATGTGACTTTACATGGTATGTAATTATCGTAACGTAAAGTATATCGTAATAATAAAGTGAAACAGCAATAAAGAAAAGAAGAGGAACATTAATAAAATATTAACAAGTCTTGCAAGCTTATAGGAGGGACACGACCGTGTTGTCGTTAGCTCAACTGTGTTGCGTGTTAGCTACCCTTTATGCACACAGGGTCAATCAATTGAGATTGGCAGGACCATTGTAGCGTGCCCTGGGTGATTGGGTCGGCCTTGTACATAGTACACAGCCCTTTCGAGGGATACAGTTGACCCTTTCGGGGGATATAGTTGACCCTTTCGAGGGATACTGTTGACCCTTTCGAGGGATATAGATGGCCCATCACCCGTTTTTCCATCGCGCATATAGTTGGGGCATTGCGCATTGGTCCATACAGACAGTGAAACATAAAGTTAAAAGTTTACAGACAAGGCATACAGTACAGAGAACGAATAATATTTGTTCATACAGTTAATGCGTGCTCGCATATACAGTACAGAGTTGTATTTTAAAGAAAAGAGTATTTTTCATATACTACATATAGAAAGTATTTTATTACGTATAAAACTAGAGCTCACTCAGCAACACTGACTTTTATACATTTTCAGTTGGCAGGTAGTTATTGCTGAGGATGGCACGCGGGAAAAGCTACTCGGCGGGGCAAGACTGACATCTATTCTCAAAGAGAGATCACTGTTGTTTTGTAATGCAGTTAAACCATTCTTTTGTAATCTTATTAAACCAAGGTGTATTGCCTAACAACAGTGAAATTTAATGAAATGGATGGTTTTTGTTAAAGCTAATTCCGCTGCTTAAATTTGTAAATCTATAATGTTTATGTTGGGTTCAACAATTGGATAAACTGAAGCTTTCCAAATCACAATCATACCCGACTGAAGATCTCATTGTACAAGTTCAGATACCAAGTTGATTAAAACAAAAATAACAATACAAGACAATACAACATGACAAAGTCAAGATCATGACAATTAGAAGAGTCAAAATTAGGTCATGTTGTACTAATAATATAAATAGACCCACTAGTGCATTTTTGCAAGTGTGGTTCTTTTGTGTGTTTCTCATGGTGTGAAGCACCACCCAAGGAGAAATCCTCTCCTTTGGGTGGGTTTGATCTTCCTCCATCTTTGTATTTGATTATTCATTGTAACTTGTTCACCAACATCAGTGAAATCATCTACACATTATTATTATCCATGTCTTTGTTCTTTGATTCACACACGTCCACCCATCTTAATTTTGAATTTTCAGATCTGAAAGTGATGAATCCTAAGATCCAAGCTCAATGAATCTGAAATATTAATTTAGCAAAATGGTATCAGAGCTGTTGGTTGCTGGGTTCATATATTTTCAGATCTAATTTCATCTTTAATGATGTTAGAACAAAGAAGAAACAAAGAAAAATGAAGAACGAAGTCCCTGTTCATCAAAACCCCATCTGTTCATCACAAAAAATAAGAAGAAAATCAACAAATCTGTTCAACTGTGGTACGATTTGAAGACTCGTGAACATGTTCATGATTATTCCTTCAAAATTCGATGCAATTGAACAAGATTATCATCAAAACAAAAAGAAGAAGAAAAACCCGTTTGTTCATCTCAAAATCAAAAAGAAAAGTCATCAGATCTGTTCTAATATGGTATGATTTGAAGAAATATAATCATCCCTTGGATTATTCCTTCAAAATTCGATGCAATTGAACACGATAATCATCAAAAACAAAGAAAAGATGAAGAAATCGAAGCTACTGCTGATTTCCCGACCTGCAATGCAGTGTGAAATCGTTTTTGTTCGTCTGAAAACAAATGCGGATGAACAAAACAATGTGGATGAAGCTTGATCAAATGCGGATGTGTTATACACAAATGCGGATGACTTGTCACCAAATGCGGATGACTTGGCAACAAATGCGGATGCCTTGTCACCCAATGCGGCTGACTTGTAAACAAATGCGGATGACTTGTCACCAAATGCAGATGACTTGGCAACAAATGCGGATGCCTTGTCACCCAATGCGGCTGACTTGTAAACAAATGCGGGAACTTTAAGCACAAATGCGGATGCATTGAAATCAAATGCGGATGAATTGAAATCAAATGCGGATGCCTTGCAAACAAATGCGGATGCTTTGCAAACAAATGCGGATGAGTTAGCAAAGAAATGCGGATGTGTTGCAAGAAATGCTTATGAACAGCTGATGAACAGGACTTCAAAATGAAAAGAAAATATCATGAATGCGGACGATTGCAACCAACAGGCACGTCCATTTTGAGCATTCAAAACAAAAGAAGAAATCAACTTTGGTCACTTAATCAATGATTTATTCAAGGATTTGTACAACTGTCAGAAACTCTTTCTGAAGCTCATGATACTACAATCAAAGATGATCTTTTGTACCCGTGTCTGACTACTGAGCGGAACAGTTAGACGGACTTTAATCAAGGGGACCAATGATTATCTGAAGAATGTCAGATTGTGAAGTCATTTCAGAAATTTAAATAAGTTGAAGTGTTTTCAAGATTGATTTATGTTCCTGATGCAATTTATTGAAGTTCAAAGCCTCATCATATGCCTAATACATACTAATCCTTTGAGTGTGATATGAACAACAGTAATCCAAAAGTGATACACCTCATATCCAATGCGTTAAGTGTTGTCAAAGAGATTCTATCCTCTATCAGAAATACATTAGGAGAAGCTTAATCCGAGGGGGAGAACTACAGTGAATTGTGTCAGAACATCAGTTGATCATGAAAACATGTGACAGAGAAGATCTTCAAAGTTAGAGTTTGGCAAGCATCAGTTTAGGGGGAGTATTGTTGGGTTCAACAATTGGATAAACTGGAGCTTTCCAATCACAATCATACCCGACTGAAGATCTCATTGTACAAGTTCAGATACCGAGTTGATTACAACAAAAATAACAATACAACATGACAAAGTCAAGATCATGACAATTAGAAGAGTCAAAATTAGGTCATGTTGTACTAATAATATAAATAGACCCACTAGTGCGTTTTTGCAAGTGTGGTTCTTTTGTGTGTGTTTCTCATGGTGTGAAGCACCACCCAAGGAGAAATCCTCTCCTTTGGGTGGGTTTGATCTTCCTCCATCTTTGTATTTGATTATTCATTGTAACTTGTTCACCAACATCAATGAAATCATCTACACATTATTATTATCCATGTCTTTGTTATTTGATTCACACACGTCCACCCATCTTAATTTTGAATTTTCAGATCTGAAAGTGATGAATCCTAAGATCCAAGCTCAATGAATCTGAAATATTGATTCAACAGTTTATTTTAATTACCGCTGTGAATGACCAACTGTGAGGTGCCCGGGGTCGGGGTCTTACAACAATTATTGACTAATATAGTTTTTATCAGAGAAGACACCCATAATTTTTAATAATCAGATGTCATCTTAAACTTAAGTAAATGTAACGAAAAAGATGAATTTTTTATAACATTTAATTGAGTCAGGTATACCTGCTTATTACTTATAATAAATTAAAATTACAATAAACAATGACTTACCTATGTATATGAATATTAAAATCATGGTAGATAGCTACACAAAAGCCGCAGGGAACGAAAATATATGTTAAGTTTTCTATGTTATTAATGTTTGTAGTTAAACCATTCAACATACATTTGTTTTTAATTTTACCATAGTTAAACATCCTCATTTAGCATAATTATAAAACTAAAAGTTAGTTAAACAACAACTTCATTTATTTTAGTGTTTTATAAATACAATTTCTCTAAAGCTACAATATAAACAAACAGGGTATTATCCATAACATGTTTTTAGGCTGGGAAGTTAAACAGGATATTATCCATAACATGTTTCTAACCTTAAGCTATTTAACTTTTTAATAGGGTGTGGTCAACTTCTTGGAAGCTGGCCTTTTGTTCCAAGTTTATCAATTTTTTTCCTGGAATTCAGCTTCTGCTTTCAGGTTTCCTATAACCTATTTTCTAGCAGTTAAGTTAAAAAGAACATACAAACTAACTTCAAGATAGAAGTGTCTTATCCTATAAATTTCAATTTAAAAAACCGAATGCTTGATATTATCAACATGTAGCTGACTTTAGACCTAATTTTATCCTACAATTTAGGTTGTTGCAGCTTTTTAGCTGACTTTAGACCTAAAATTAAGTTGTTGTAGCTTTTTAGGGATAAACATCCCCTGTTTTATATACTATATATTACACCACGTTGAAATTCACATCAACCGCATCACAAGAAATAACACTTGCAGGTTGATATTTTTATAAAAGTTTAAAACTTTTCAGCCTGGTATATTATGTATATGTTTGCTTTGTTTGTGTATTTAGATTCCTAACCAAAAGCTAATTCATTTTTCAGTTGTTTGTGGTCCAAGCTCTCGAAAATTAGCTTTTTTGTTCCAAGTTTGCCATTTTGTTCCTGGCTTTCAGCTTTTGGTTTCAAATCAGCTTTTGATTTCAAGTCAGCTTTTGGTTTCAAGTTTTATATCCCCTTTGTGGCTTTCGGTTCTCGATAAAGGTATGTCTTCTTTTAAACATATAATTATTTAACTAGCAAAATTTTAATTGTTATCATGTTTGATTGTGAATCAGTGTTTTTTTTGTGTTGTCATGAAACTACCTGATGGATTTAACTATTTAGTGTGTAACGTCTATACTATTTATTCATATTAACCCATGTTACATGTGTTCATCACAGTTGCCTACATCTAGGAAGTTATGCACTTTTAATGATTGATTTAATATTCATATATAGCACACACAATCAGCATAACAATTAACGCACATCTACCATGAACCTAAAACCACACAACACACAACAAATCTAACAAATGATAATTTCATTTAGCAAAGAAATAGAAAAAGTAACAACTTAAAAGTATTTGTGTAGCTTTGAACAAGAAAAGTAACTTACTTGAGAGGATGGCAAGTTAAAAAGCCGAGATGGGATTCATGTTCGTCATCATACTCCATTTGCTACCTCTACCATCTTCTGATTCAGATATTATATAGAAACCAATAACACATATTGATTTTTTCTTGAAGATACCATGAAGGTCAGTGGTATGTTTCATTCATTAGTTTAACTAAAGTAAAATTACAAGCAAATTTATACATACACTAAAATATAAGACTATTTAGTGCTTAAACATTAGTGCAAACAGACCAACAAAAGCACACATTATTCATACAAAGTGTGAAAAGTTAAGACTATTTAGTGTTTCAGCATTAGTGTTTTAGAATATATAATTCACATCAACCACATCACAAGAAACAACACTTGCAGGTTGATATTTTTATGAAAGTTTAAAACTTTTCAGCTTAAGGTATATTATGTATATGTCTGTTTTGTTTGTGTATTTAGATTCCTAACCAAAAGCTAATTCATTTTTCAGTTGTTTGTGGTCCAAGCTCTCGGAAATTAGCCTTTTTGTTCCAAGTTTGTCATTTTTGTTATCAGCTTTTGGTTTCAAATCAGCTTTTGGTTTCAAATCAGCTTTGATTTCAAGTTTTATATCCCCTTTGTGGCTTCCGGTTCTCCATAAAGGTATGTCTTCTTTTAAACATATAAGTATTTAACTAGCAATAAGGGATACATATATACTTTACGAACTCCAAATACATTAACTAACTTAAGTAACAAATACACACTACACGTACAATAACTATGCGCCACTGCCTGCAAAACTTAGCTGCTCTACACAGATTAATGCGTATGGAAGAAATGTGTACTCTTAATGTCCTTTCTAAGATACTTCAGTTTGTTTACAGTTTCTATGATAGTAAAAGATGAACAACTTGCTGCATAAAAGAATCTAGATCCTATAGTGCAATCCTATAATGCAAAGCTTAAAGCACTTACATAATACCCATAAGAATGAAACAAAATGTAGAGGAGATTTAGTGTGTAACATCTATACTATTTATTTATATAAACCCATGTTACATGTGTTCATCACAGTTGCCTACATCTAGGAAGTTATGCACTTTTTATGATTGATTTAATATGCATATATGCACACACAATCAGCATAACAATTAAACGCTCATCTAACATGAACCTAAAACCACAAAACACACAACAAAATCTAACAATTATCACGATCCCTAGATAAACAACATAGTGCACAGTTATTAAATACAATTATGATTTCTTTCATATTAAACATCATTAAATCCCCAAGTTTTTAATGTGAGGTAAGAAATGAGCAACAATGAAGTGGTGTGCAAGATCAGAAAGAGGTTCTCGCGGTGCAACAGAATGAACTTTTCAGGCATTTACTGTGAGAATCACGATCAACATCACCTCTTCCAGCCACAGGCACAGCCGAAAAAGATGAAGGCTCTTCCAGAAGTACCCTCCCCTAACAGCCTGCGAAACCTCACTCCATCAGCACATCTAACATAGACGAAGGCTCTTCATTCACCGGACTCCCAACCCCCAAATCCTCATAATCCCCAATTTCCACCGACTTACAATCAGCACCCCCCAAAATCGCCTCCCTCTCGCTCATCGCCTCTTCTTCCTCTTCTTCTTTGCCGAAGCATAAACAGCACCAAACAGTTAGGGTTTGGGTTTTGAAGGATACAGAGGTTAGAAGAGGTGTTTTGGGTCGATTACTTTGGGAAAATGATCGATTGGGTTTGGACTCCATAGTTTTGGGTTAAAAAAGGCTAAGCATCCAAAATAATTGAATTAATTAATACAAGTGTTTTTTTATTTTATATATTCCATCTTTTTAACACCATCAACTATATATTTTCAAAAATCAAATAAGTAATTACATTTTTATACTTTCTGAAAATATATATTACAAGTTTATTCATTTATGTAAAAATTAACTTATTAAATGATTATTATATACGCATGTGTTTTTACTAAAAAAATTTACATATATTTTTGGTATTGTAATTGTTTAAAACTTTAACTAATTATTTTTATTTAATATTAGTGATTTTAAAATGAAATGTTAACTTTTATATTTGCATATATAGTTTTGTTGTTTTGTATATACAGAAAAGGTTTGAACTTTGGAAAAAAATATAACTGATGTTTTTATAAAGAAAAAATATGTAATAATCTCTTAGTAAATGGCCGGGTAAATAGTCATTCAATAAGTTAATTTTAATAACATGGATAACTATCTAATTCATATGTTTAGGATGATGCATTGTAAGGGGTAATATGCATTGTATTCTAAGGATGATTTGTGTGGATTACCCTTGGACTTTTGGTTTTGTTAACTTTAACCCATTAGGTTTCATTTGTCGTTATATTAAACTATTTTCTTGTCAACTTTAACCCATTAGGTTTTATGTGCCCTAATGATTCATTGAACTAAAAACTAAATCTTTGTATTCCTTCAACCAATCTATGGTATCTATCCATCAATACAATACATGTGTACAATATATCTGTTTATCTGAGTCAATTGTCTTTCCCTTTACTTTTGAACAACCAGACTATTTATATACACAATAGCATGTATACATTTTAACACATTCTTTGTTTTTCTAATATATTCAGTATTCCTCTAGAAATGTTTCTAATATTGATGCTTGAGATAGTTGCACAGCTACCCCCAAAGGTTATCTTTAAATACAAGTGTGTTAGTAAAGAATGGTTAACCTACATCTCAAGTATAGATTTTCTAAGGACGCATTCCCTATACATGCAAGACTCTCCCAAACAGAAAATCATCACCACGAGGAGCCATAAGAAATCTTGTGTATCTCGGTCTTTCAATTATGAGGAACATAACTATTTGGTAGGTACCAAATTATATCCCCCATTTAATGTTCATCCAAAAAATCTTTTATTTTTAGGGAGCTTGGACGGCATGCTCTGTATTAGCCTTAAAAACACGTGGGATTTGGTTTTGTGGAATCCATTAACCGGTGGCTGTAAAATGTTATCCAACAATAATAAGCAAGGCTTCTTCAAGGCATATATTGATGCGGTTGGTTTCTATGTTGACGCAACGTTCGATTACAATGTTATTCATATTAAGCGTAGGTGAGGTACTCTTGCTGTATATGTGTATTCATTGCGTGGTGCGTCGTGGAAATGCATACCCTTCTTGAAAAAGAGGCCATACAATGGTGATACCTACGATTGGTCTATGGCAACCTTCTGTGGAGATGCTTTGTACTTCAGGGTGTCCCAAAACTGGCTTGGCGCTCAAAAGATTCTTGTTCGTTTTGAAGTCAACACACATCAGTTTTCTGAATTAGCATATCCAAATACGTGGGGTTTGGGGCCTCAATTTTCTTTGGTTAGCATACGCTCAGAACTTCATTGTTATGTTTCACGTGGTAGCTACGAAAGGGCTTTGGAATTGTGGAAGCTACACAATGGTTCCTGGATGAAGTTGCATGCTTTTCGTTATGGCCTATGTCTTCAATTACCACCATTTACATCCTTAACACATTATAACCTTAGTGGCACAACTCTTATGATCACAGGTTGGGGACATGTTTTTGAAATCAAGTTAAGCTTCAACGAAGCAAATAACTTTATCCCTGCTACTTTTGGTGATATTAAGCGTGGTGCGGTCTACTTCGAGACTATACTTTCACCTAGCTTTTAGTTACATGACCTTCTATCATGCATGTTCTTTTTTTAGACTTTATGTTTATGTTACCAATTTTACCTTTTACAGTTACTGCCAAATACTTTTGGTATGTTTTGGAAATTTAATTTCAACTTCTTGGGATCTTTTACCATAGCTTCATTCATATGTATCATAAGTATTGTCTTAGTATTTTATTATCTAAGTTAGATTTGCCCAATTCCAATATATGAATATGTCAATAAATAATTGTTGTATTTGATGATATGGTAATTATTTTCATTTAATAATATGCACATTTTAAATATTATAATGCATATTAAAAACGTATTATCCATTATTAATATATATATCTACAAACCATTAAAAGTTGAACATTAAAGCCAAGACAATAGCAACTTAATTTTGTTTCTTTTAATATTAAAGTTTTCAACTTTTGTTTTCTTTTAAAATTGAAGGTATCATTGATCATGGATTTGCATACAATTGTTAGTGATTTTTCATCAGTGACACAGTACTCTCTTTGGTATACTGTTTGTTTCGTCTGGATCGATTTTGTTTTGCACATCGTGTCTGAAAACAAACTTTGGTGGTTTTCCTTGACCAAAACATAAGATCCTTTTTTATATATTTAAAATTTTAATATTACAATGTAGTTTGTTATTTAAATCACAATCTTTATTTTTTGAGAGACAAAAAATTGTTGGTTTTGTCCCGGCACCTATCATGCATTTATACAAACATAGGAATCTAGTGGGTAACATGTTTGTGCTACACCATTTCCAAAGAGAGAGATTCAATTACCAGGAGTGGCCAAAACACAAAAACTACGTATTGGTTTGGAGTGACTTCAAAATTGTTTTTAACAAGCACTCCAAACTTGTGTGATTTTCAAGTCACACACCGACATGGTTCCGTGTGTATCCATTATTGCCTTCTACTAAAAATCTTTTGGAAGATAGAAGATGTGAAAAAATATTTACTGGTAAGCATAAGTTTTAATTGATATATAATTTTCTATTATGCTATTTATTTTTACTACAATTTATAAAGAAATGTTATTGGTTGTAGATGTCGTCGGAAAGATTATAAAGGATGAGCGTCGATTTCGAGAGTTTCATATGACTCTTCAAGATTATACGTAAGCATTATCCATATATAAAAATAACGATATTACTTTTTAATTGCCTAGTTGTAAGGCCCCCTTTTGTAACACCCCGAAATTTATTTAAAAGAAGAGAAAAGAAAAGTATCTTGAAAGAATAGAAAAGGGAAACAAGTGGGAGGGGGTTAAAGCGTACAAAGTACGAAACTTCAATATTTTATTAATAAAAGAGGTATGGTCACCTCCTTAAAAGCAATTATGCTTTTTGGCTCTCGGCAAAAAGCTGAAAACAAAAGCAGATCGGGTCTTTGGAGAAGAAGAAAAGGAAAAGAAGCTGCAAAAGGTTAGTTCTTGAGATGGTCAGAGTTGAAAAGGCTGGTGATTGAGGAGTTCTGTCCTCACCGAGAAATGGATAAAGTTGAATGGGAGTTCCTGCAGTTGGAAGCGGGAACAATGACACATCAGCAGTACACCACCAAATTCAACGAGATGGCACGGCTGGTGCCGAATCAGGTGATGCCTCTTTCGCGGAAAATCAAGAGGTATATTCAGGGCTTGCCGGCGGATATCCGTAGGCACATGATTGCTGCCCGACCAAGCACGTTTAGGTTGGCGGTAACCTAGCAGGAAGGTTGTACAATGAGCGGGAGGCGATGGCGATAACGGGCGAAGCAAAGGAACGAGCCTATGTTAAGAAGGGGAAAGGAAGGAGAGATAGCGATAGTGGAATGGTGGCCGAAGGTAAGGTGATGAGGATCGATGACCGGGAGAGGATAACGAGAAAGGGCGAGGAATGCAAGAAGTGTGGTAAAGGTCACGAAGGGAAGTGCAGATGGGGACTGAACGTCTGTTTCAATGTGGGAAGGAAGGCCACAGGGCAAGGGATTGCCGCGTGGCTAAGTGCTACAACTGCGGCGAGGCTGGGCATTTAAGCAGGGACTGTAAGAAGTCAAAGGCGGGAAGCTCCGGTGCGAGGAAGAAGAACAGAGAGTGAGGGCTAAAGCTTTTGCTTTGATCGGGAGGAGGCTAGGCAGACTCCAAGGTAACTTCTAGTACGTTTCTAGTAATTTAGATTTGTGCATCTTTACCGTGATTATAGTGCTAGTAGTAGTTTTATCCCTATTTCCTTCTACGGTAAGTTGCATGTCAAGAGTAGGAAGATCGACGTCCTACGATGTAGGGTGCGCTATTAGTAAGTCCACTAGGTTACCTAATGCTTAGAGGATTGCATGGTAGAATTGAGAGAGAGCACTTGTTCCTGCTAGACTGTCTAGGACGGACATAGCTGGATAGACGTACACCTTCGGGTGAATTGAACAGTAACGTATGAGGCGAGCATCGAGTGCTGCAACAAGATGAATTGATTAATGGTGTCCGATAAGAGTTCAGTGCTGACCTACGACAATGGGCTATGATGAAGTCTTCGCCAGGAAAGTGGATCGTTCGATTCGGAAGTCTTCGCCAGGGGGGTAGACTTGTAACACCCCGAAATTTATTTAAAAGAAGAGAAAAGAAAAGTATCTTGAAAGAAAAGAAAAGGGAAACAAGTGGGAGGGGGTAAAGCGTACAAAGTACGAAACTTCAATATTTTATTAATAAAAGAGGTATGGTCACCTCCTTAAAAGCAATTCTGCTTTTTGGCTCTCGGCAAAAAGCTAAAAACAAAAGCAGATCGGGTCTTTAGAGAAGAAGAAAAGGAAAAGAAGCTGCAAAAGGTTAGTTCTTGAGTTTACATGCGGTTTTGACTTAGTTTGGAACTTGTGACCGAAGTTCTCGGTGTTTAGAGGATGTGTTCGGAGTTTCTCGGTGCTGAATTTGCTAGGGAGGTTTGTTGATTCGAAGAGCTGCTAAGGTGAGTTTCTAGATCCCCCTTTTTACATGTTTTATACGATTTTTGGGGCTGGAAATACATGTATGTACGTTTTTATAAGGTTAGGTATTATACCGTATGTTCGTATGCATGTGTATGTGTGTCGGGTATGTTTTGGGCAATTATGTTGCTATGATTATGTTAAGTTCATGCTTAGAATGGTATGTGAATGCTAGAACTAAGTAATGAAATGTTTGGGACTGAGAACAGCTTAAAAATATGTGAACAGGATGCTAATACACCCATACAAGGATAATAAGTCCAAACAGTGCTCATGTGTCTGAATTCGGACTTAGAAAAACTAAGTGTAGGGTAATAAGTCCAAACAGTGCTCATGTGTCTGAATCGGACTTAGAAAAAACTAAGTGTAGGGTAATAAGTCCAAATAGTGCTCATGTGTCTGAATTCGGACTTAGAAAAACTAAGTGTAGGGTAATAAATACAAACAGTGCTTATGAGTCTGAACAGTGGTCATATGCCTAGGAAATGTAGCCGGATGACAAGTGTAGGGTCATGAGTCCAAATATTGATGAAAAGTCTGAACAATACTCATGAGTCCCAACAGTGCTCATGCGCCCAAATAGCTTATATGCCCAAAGTGAAAATATTTCTAAGTGTAGGCTGGTGAGCCTACATAGTGATGAAAAGTCTGAACAGTGCTCATGAGTCCCAACAGTGCTCATAAGTCCAAATAGTCCTCATGTGCCCATAATTTTTATACTTAGAAATTTTCACAGGATTTTTCTAGGAATCTGGGTTTTAGGGCTTTGACCAAGGTTGACCAAGGGCTATTTAATGATGATGTTTTACGCAAGCAATGATGATTAATAATTGACCCTTGTTATTATTACTGATATTATATCAGTAGTTTATTATTATTAGCAATATTATTATTATTATTTTAATATTGTTAAGTATGAAATGGCATGATGAAGGATGATTAAAATCTAACGAAGAGTATAATCATTAATAAGTAAAATATTAATGATGGAGAAAATTATGATGATGAATGAATGTTATGTGTATGTTCCTTATTATGTATATATGTCTTCCCTTGGCTTTACGTTGAACGCTAATGAATGTAATGAAAAGTAATATGTAATGTAAAGTGAAAGAATAATAAAAGAGGAACATGATGAACGAATGCATGCACTAACGTATGAATGAACGAACGTTAAGCTAGTGAGCGTATGTATGAGGTGAGCGACTCTGTGTCGCAACAAACTCGAAAGAGGTCCTTATTGCGTACTCCGGTACTGTGTCAATCTCCGGACATGAGTCGGGGGTTTGTTAGTCAGGCCCGGCACAGTATCAGTCTTCGGACAAGAGTCGGGGGTATTGCATGAGACGAGATAGTGAGGTGAGCAACTTTGGGTTGCAACAGATTCGGATAGAGTTCAATCCAGGTGATTGACTCAAACAGGATCTTTGTTGCGTATCCCGGTGCTGTGTCAGTCTTCGGACATCAGTCGGGGGTTTGTGAGCAGGCCCTGGCACAGCATCAGCTTTTGAGCATGAGTCGGGGATATTGCATGAGACGGGATCTAGTTGGATGAGTAGAGGATCGCATGCTCTGGTACTGTGTCAGTCTTCGGACATGAGTCGGGGGTTTGTGTACAGACCCCGGCACAGTATCAGTCTTCGGACATGAGTCGGGAGTAGTGCGGGAGAGTGAGATGAGACGAATGAGGAACAGATCGCGTGCTCCGATACTGTGTCAGTCTTCGGACATGAGTCGGGGGTTTGTGTACAGGCCCGGCACAGTATCAGTCTTCGGACATGAGTCGGGAGTATCGCGTGAGTTAATGAATAAGAGAGATAATTATGAAAGAAAGAAAGTATGAAACGAACAAAGATAATGAACGTAAGGAAAGCTAAAGAACGAATGAATGAAATTAATGAACGGAAGGAATGAATGAAATTAAGGAAAGCTAAAGAAAGAGAGATAATTATGAAAGAAAGAAAGTATGAAACGAACGAAAGATAATGAACGTAAGGAAAGCTAAAGAACGAATGAATGAAATTAATGAACGGAAGGAACATAGTGATAACGCACGAAACGGGATCCTTGTCACTCGACCTCAGTAATCATGGCTGTGTGCCATGAAGAGGGTAAAGTGTGACCTGATCCAGATAGAAATAAAAGACTGAGAATGAACGAAAGTTAAAGATAAAGAACGAACGAGAAAAGAAGATAATAATGATATTATCTATGTGTATGTACGTATGATGTGTGTTCACATACGAAAGTATAGTATGACTTTGAAAGAATTAAAGAACGGTTTTAACGAAAGAAAAGTATGTTTTAATATAAACTAGAACTCACTCAGCAACACTGACTTTGATGTGTTTCCAGTTGGCAGGTATGTTGCTGAGGATGGCACGAGGCGACTACTCAGTTTCGTTGAGGCTGGCATCCCTATTTTTACATGTCAATGTATTTTGAGATGTAAACGAATATTGTAATGTTATGAAATGACATGTTTTTAGTTATTAATGAATGTTTTAAATTCCGCTGTAAGATAAATGTATGTTTTAAAATGTTTTATGCGCGATGAATGACCAACTGTGAGGTGCCCGGGAACAGGGCCTTACACCTTTCCCAGGGAACCTCACAGTTGGTCATTCACAGCAAAACGCGGTTAAATTAAAATATAAACATCGTCTTTAACTATCAAAAACTATTTAAAGTCCTCATATATGTATAAATATATATTGCAGCGGAAAGATACGGTAATTTCAATTCATTACAACGCGGTTAAATTAAAATATAAACATCGTCTTTAACTATCAAAAACTATTTAAAGTCCTCTGGAATACTCCTCCATCAGGGATGCCAGTATTTAGATGCCTAGAAGCTTCAGATCCATGCTCCCATCCTATAAGACTCAAACTCTCACCTGTCAACTGATATACATACAAAAGTCAGCTTCGCTGAGTGAATTCTAGGTTTACTTTGTTAAATAACGTTTGCAAAAGGTAATAGCTTTAATAGTTGAAAAATAATCACGATCTATCAGAACATCAATACACACAGGCTATTACTTTATCGATACTTTATCATTACTTGCTAATTATTACTCTTCTTTATCCGTCAATTCTCTGTCACTCTCGGTGCCCATGATAAACACAGGACTTTACCGACACGCCAATTTAGGACTTACTGTCGTACCCAATCAGGCCATTATTGTCATGCCAATCCCGGCCTTACTGACCTGCCTGTTCGAGCAATTACTTTATCACTTTATTAGGTTGAGGGCATAACTAATGCAACCCTCCTTTATCAATTGCTTGCAAGGCTTTACTTTATTAAGGTACACGTTATGGGCCCAATAACAGTTCTTTAAGTTTCACTTATATCTTTAGTTTTCACATACACTTAACACATAATAAGAAGCAAACTCTTAGTCTAAGCATTCACATTTCATCAATCATGAGAGATAAACTAGATAACTGACCCTCCGCGGGACAGCGGGGGTTCGGGGGCGGCAGCCCCTGATAGCGGGGTTCTAGGGGCGGCAGCCCCTAGTGGGGTCCAAGGGGTAACGCCCCTGGCTGGGGCCGGGCCGAAAATTATCTTGAACTATTTAAATGGCACATTTTACTTTAGAGAATTTCATTTTCTTGATAAAATGTCTTAAAAACCGTCATCATAAAGTATGTATTTTAGTATGCATAGCACCCTAAAACATTGAAAACGGGTAAACGAGGGGTCTAGAACTCACCTGAGCTTATCCAATAGCTTAAATTCTAAGTCACTTAAGCTATAGTCTGAATACTCTAGCTGCACGAAAGTTAATACACAAAAACGTCATTTTCTTCATAGTTTCGCTGACAGTTTCGCTGGTAGTTTCGCTGCCAGTTTCGCTGGCAGTTTCGCTACCAGTTTCGCGGGGCAGCACTTCTGCCAGTTTCGCTGGACAGATTCGCTGCCATGGGCGCCCAACTTTCGTTGGAATTTCCTAGTTTCGCAATGTCTATAGGTCAGCCTAAGTACTTAGCGAAATTATCAGCGAAACTGTAGTTTCGCTGGAAATCCTTTAGTTTCGCTGGATAAATGAATAGTTTCACTGGATGAATACTTAAATTCGCTGGATGGGGGCCCAGTTTTGCTGGATGAACAGAAACTAAGAACCAGCCCGTTTTTAACCTAAAATCTTAACTTTTTACGTCCAAATCCTTGGTTTACCATCCATGAAGCCATATCTAACCTTTTTACACGTTTTCATACGTAAAAATTTGACCTTTATGTGTTTCTTTGAAACTTTTCAAAACCCAAAACCCTAGAATCCGGGTTTGATCAACAGAAGGGTTTAGAGGTCGATTCTTACCTTGTTTTGTTGCTCTTTTCTTAGGGTTTGATGCTCCAATCACCCAGATCTTCAACCTTTCAAGCTCCAAATCTTGAGTTTTCTCCACTTTCTCTCTCTACTTTCTCTCTACGAATTTGGGGGCTAGGGTTGGAATGATGGAAGTGGAGCTGATCATGCATTGTTTAAGGGCTGATTAGGGCCCTTAAACCCATCAACACATAGCCCATTAGGGTTAATTTGGTCTATAGCCCACTAATTTACCTTTCTTTCTTAAATTAACCCTTAAAAGCCCATTATTATTAAATGGCTTGTTTCGGGAAATTTCAGGGCGTTACAAGTCTCCCCCCCTTATTTAGGTTTCGTCCTCGAAACCTGCCTCGTCGTTAAACAGATCGGGGTATTGTTGTCTCATTTCCTCCTCGGATTCCCAGGTGGCATCCGACCCTTTTCGGTGTTTCCATTGCACTTTGACTTGCTTGACTACTTTGTTTCTCAATTGTTTCTCCTTCCGGTCCAGTATAGCCACTGGTTGCTCTACATAGTTCAGCTTCTCGTCCACTTCAATATCACCTAGAGGCACGACTGCCTCATCCGTTACTAAACATTTCCTTAAGTGCGACACATGAAAGGTAGGGTGAATCCCACTTAATTCTTCTGGAAGGTCTAGCCTGTAAGCTACATCCCCAACTCGTGCTAGTACCTTAAATGGTCCAATAAACCTGGGATTCAGTTTCCCCATCTTCCTAAATCGGATAATTCCCTTCCATGGCGACACTTTTAACATTACCCTGTCACCCACGCTAAATTCTATTGGTCTCCTTCTTCTATCGGCGTATGACTTTTGTCTATCCTTGGCAGCCTTCATATATGCCTTGATCTTCTCCAACTTTTCCGTGGTGGCTTCCACGACTTCTAAGCTTCCTAGCTCCTTTTGACCGACATCACCCCAACAAATAGGAGTTCTGCACCGTCGACCGTACAATAACTCATATGGGGGCATCTTAATACTGGCGTGGTAGCTGTTGTTATAAGAGAACTCTGCTAGTGGAAAATGATCATCCCAGTTACCGCCGAATTCGATAACGCATGCTCGAAGCATATCTTCCAGTGTCTGGATCGTTCTTTCCGATTGCCCATCGGTCTGCGGGTGGTATGCGGTGCTAACGTGCAACCTCGTGTTCATTTCTTCATTGAACTTTTTCCAAAACTTTGAGGTGAACCGCATATCTCTATCTGAAACAATCGATACGGGCATACCATGCCGCACCACAATTTCTCGGATAAACAGTTCAGCAAACTTTTCTGAACTAATTGCTTCCTTGATTGGCAGGAAATGCGCGCTCTTAGTCAGTCTATCAACTATCACCCATATCGTGTCATGGCTTTTGTTGTGCGTGGTAATTTAGTGATGAAGTCCATGGTAATATGTTCCCACTTCCATTCTGGTACTTCTAATGGCTGAACATAACCATAAGGTCTTTGGTGCTCAGCCTTCACTTGTAGGCACGTAAGACATTTATTTACATATGCAACCACCTCCCTCTTCATCCAAGGCCACCAATAATCTTTCTTCAAGTCGTGGTACATCTTATTTGCTCCTGGGTGTATTGAGTAGCGGGTCTTGTGCACTTCGTCCATAATCTTTTCTCGCAAGTCGCCATGCCTCGAAACCCATATCCTGCCGTAGAAGGTCTTAACACCTAAGGTGTTCTCTATCAATTCATCTACTTTTCCCACCATCCTTTCCTTCTTGATTTGTTGTTCTTTTAAAGCGTCCATTTGAGCTTCGCTTATCCACCTCATAACATCTGGGGTCACTACTAGTTGGCACGCCTTCACTCGGATTGGTTCATATCCTTCCTTTCGGCTCAGGGAATCGACTACCACATTTGCCTTACCCGGGTGGTAATGGATTTCACAGTCATAATCCTTTATCAGATCCAACCACCTCCTCTGTCTCATGTTTAGGTCTTTCTGTTCAAAGAAATATTTCAGACTTTATGGTCGGTAAATATGGTGCACATAGTTCCATACAAATAATGTCTCCATATTTTCAATGCGAACACTACTGCGGCAAGTTCCAAATCATGAACCGGGTAATTAACCTCCATGTCCTTTAGCTGTCTGGATGCGTAAGCTATAACCTTTCCTCTTTGCATTAACACACAACCTAACCCGCAGTAAGAGGCATCGGAGTATACCGTTAGGTCTTCATCTCCCTCCGGTAGGGTTAGTACAGGAGCTTTTGTTAGTCTATCCTTCAACTCCTGAAACGCATCTTCTTGTTCTTTTCCCCAGTCGAACACCACGTTCTTCCTCGTTAACCTTGTTAATGGGGAAGCTATCTTCAAGAAATCTTTGATGAACCTTCTATAATAGCCAGCCAATCCCAAGAAACTACGGATTTCAGATGGCGTCCTTGGGGAACCCCATTGCGTAACTGCTTCAACTTTTGCTGGATCAACCATAACTCCCTCGGAATTTATAACGTGCCCTAAAAACTGCACCTCCTGTAGCCAGAATGTACATTTATAACACTTCGCATACAGTTTCTCCTTTCGTAATGTTTCTAACACCTCCTTGATATGACAAGCGTGGTCCCCTTCGTTCTTTGAGTATATCAAGATATCGTCAATGAAGACTATTACTGATCTGCCCAACATCGGGCGACACACGCGATTCATTAAGTCCATAAACGCCACAGGAGCACTGGTTAGCCGAAAGACATAACCATAAACTCATAGTGGCCATAGCGCATTCGGAAGGCCGTCTTTGGGATATCTTGCTCCCTTACCTTCAGTTGATGATATCCGGATTGGAGATCTATTCGGGAGAACCAGCTTGCCCCTTGCAACTGATCAAATAGATCATCTATCCTGGGTAGAGGGTATCGATTCTTCAATGTCAGCTTATTCAATTCCCTGTAATCTATACACATCCTCATGCTGCCATCCTTCTTCTTTACAAATAATACTGGAGCACCCCATGGAGAAATGCTGGGCCTAATGAAACATTTGTCAAGAAGTTCTTGCAGTTGTGACATGAGCTCCTTCATCTCGGACGGGACTAGGTGGTAGGGTGCATTGGCAATGGGCTGGGCTCCTGACAATAAATCAATTTGGAACTCTATCTCCCTATCCGGTGGTACCCCGGGCAGATCCTCCGGGAATACATCAGGAAAGTCCCGCACCACTGGTACATCCGACAACTCTTTCGCTTTATCTTTAACATCCTTGACATATGCTAGATAAGCTCCGCACCCTCGCCTCATACATTTCTCCGCCTTGATCATGGAAATGATCCTTGGAACCTTGCAATCGTTATCACCGTAGATCGTAACCGGACGACCATCTGGAGCCATTAATCGGATCATCTTTATTGGCATACTATGTTAGCATCATGGGCAGCTAACCAATCCATCCCTAGTACGACATCGAATCCTCCTAAGGGCATGGCAAACAATTGTGTGGGAAAGTAATGACCTCCTAGTTTAATGTGGCAATCCTCTAACACTCTGATTATTCTAATGGACTTACCATCGGCCGTTTCTACTTCGAAGGCATCATCTATTTCCTTAGTTTGGATATCTAGTGTAGCATAGAATGGTACAGATACAAAACTCTTACTGGCACCACTATCAGATAATATGGAGGCACAAACATCGTTGACAAGGAACATACCTAACACTACGTCCAGGTCTTTCCTTTCCTCCTTCTTGTTCATAGTGAAAGCCCTTGCTCTGACCTTGGGCTTTCCATCATCCCCTTGTCATTATCCCCGCTCGTTCCTGAGTTTCCCGGCTTAGCTTTCTTGCACTCCCTGCTGTGGTGCCCTGACTCGTGGCAGTTGAAGCACTTATTCAATTCCGGGCATTCTCCAGCCATATGACCAGTTTTCCCACACTGGTAGCACACATAGCTACCCACTCGGCCCTCTCCAGGATGCCTCCTCCCACACTTCCCACAATTCTTAACTTCCTCGACCCCCTTCATAATCACTTGTTTTGCATCCACCCTTGCCTTCTTGTTTCCGGTTGGTAGTTACCATTTCCATACCTCTTCCCATTGTTATTCCAAACTTTCCTCGTCTCACCCACTGTCACTGGCCTGCGATGATCGTACAACCTTCCACTGAGGTCCACTGCTGACCTAAAAGTACTAGGTCGGGCAGTGACCATGTCCCACGAATGTCCAGAGGCAACCCTTATATGTACCTCTTGATCCTCTTGGATTCAGGAGTCACCAAGTCAGGCACCAGACGTGCCATTTCATTGAACTTTGTAGAGTATTCCTGATGTGTCATGTTTCCAGCCGTCAAGCTCACAAACTCTTGTTCTATCTTGTCGAGCTCTCTTTCCGGACAGTACTCCTCTATCACCAACCTCTTCATTTCCGGCCACCTCATCCTCTCAATAGCCTCCTCCCCGTAAGACTCAACGACGTTATCCCACCAACACAGTGCTGGATCTAAAAGGGAATGGGAAGCAAACTTCACCTTCTGGTTTTCCCGGCACTCGCTGATCCTCAGCACGACTTCCATTTCCCTGATCCAATGCTGAGCAGTAGCAGCGTTACCAGTGCCGTCAAATGTTGGGGGCTTAACCTCTGAAAAGCACGTAGTTGCACCCCTTTGCCACCTCTTCAACCTCAGAATCATAATTGTTATCCAGACAATCTTCCTCATCGCTCATCTCCTCAGTCTTGACCGTTCCCTTCTTATTAACCTTCCTTGAAGCAGTACTCTTTTTACCGTCGCCTTAACCTGCTCCATAACCTCCGCAAGCAGAGCGGGCATCACTCTAGATAGGATCTGGTGCACCTCTTGGGCAATAGCTTCCTTTACTGTCTCCTTCAGCTTTGCCTGGTCAGTGGTAGGCCCCTCGGCTCCCGTTTCTAACTCAACCTCCTCCTTAACCGGTTCGTCAACCGGCTTTCTGGTTGACCCTTTGGTCGGTTTTGCAGTTTTACTTGCAGTTTCTTTTGCCTTAGTCGGGGGCCTTCCCCTAGTGCTTCTCCGTGTGACCATAGCTGGAACTGCTTTCTTTGGTGCCATTCTTTCTACTTCCTATAAAATTCAGAATGTCAATATGGTCATTCAAGGTAAGTTCAGTTCACGACAAGTTTTGTAAATTTTTAATAACAGTAGCCAGTTGTGATTAACTACTTACAGAACTTCTCGTGCCCTAAACTTTCCTATCCTGAACCACACTAATACTAGAACCTACTTGTGAAGTCACTGGATCGGTAAACATCCGAGCACGTTCTTGACGGAAGGATAAAAACCAAAGGACAATCAATAACACGAACAATAATCGAATGATTTATTGATAAAACATAATGATTTAAGCTCGTTACAACTTAAGAATCAAGACTTTTGGCAAGGGGAGATCGAGCATGATCTCCCCTCTCATCCGGCAGCTCCTGGGCGCCGGGCACACTATCAAAAACCCTTAGGTTTCTACACATTGAAACTGGTATATATAGGCCTCGGCCCATATTAGATGCGACTGGGCCCATTCGTGCGATTGAACCACACGTATGGTCCAATCGCACGACTGGACCATTCTTATGGTTCAGTCTTACGAATGTCCTAATCGCATCTCTCAGTCGCACGACTGGCCCATTAGCATGGCTCAGTCGTACGACTGAGTCTCATTCGCATATGCTCCTGCGAATGACCCAGTTTCATGTGTTTACAAGGTGTATAACATTAAGCCTAGACTATTCGTCAAGCGACGGACACACTATATATGACTATATATGCTCCAACACTACTATACCTATTCTATGCACGTATAAGTCACATAAATCCAGATAGGCATCACAGATAACATTATCATACCCTACCTCGACTCTAACTTCAATAAGAAGGCACTACCCACTAGAATAATAATTATAGCATACTTTGTTACCTCTTGGCATGGAGCTTCTTGGACTGGCATCCTTGACACTTGGTCCCGTTATCTGTTTAAGTTTAGGTTTATAAAATAGTTTTCCCCAAATCTCTTAAACATTGGCTCTGATACCAACTTGTAAGGCCCCCTTTCCCAGGGAACCTCACAGTGGTCATTCACAGCAAAACATAGATTTAAAGCAATCATTTACTCATATATGTATAAATATATATTGCAGCGGAATGATACGATAATTTCAATTCATTACAACGCGGTTAAATTAAAATATAAACATCGTCTTTAACTATCAAAAACTATTTAAAGTCCTCTGGAATACTCCTCCATCAGGGATGCCAGTATTTAGATGCCAAGAAGCTTCAGATCCATGCTCCCATCCTATAAGACTCAAACTCTCACCTGTCAACTGATATACATTCAAAAGTCAGCTTCGCTGAGTGAATTCTAGGTTTACTTTGTTAAATAACTCTTGCAAAAGGTAATAGCTTTAATAGTTGAAAAATAATCACCATCTATCAGAACATAAATACACACAGGCTATCACTTTATCGATACTTTATCATTACTTGTTAATTATTACTCTTCTTTATCCGTCAATTCTCTGTCACTATCGGTGCCTATGATAAACACATGACTTTACCGACACGCCAATTTAGGACTTACTGTCGTACCCAATCAGGCCATTATTGTCATGCCAATCCAGGCCTTACTGACCTACCTCTTCGAGCAATTACTTTATCACTTTATCAGGGTGTGGGCACAACGAATGCGACCCTCCTTTATCAATTGCTTGCAAGGCTTTACTTTATCAAGTTACACGTTATGGGCCCAATAACAGATCTTTAAGTTTCACTTATATCTTTAGTTTTCACATACACTTAACACATAATAAGAAGCAAACTCTTAGTCTAAGCATTCACATTTCATCAATCATGAGAGATAAACTAGATAACTGACCCTCCGCGAGACAGCGGGGGTTCGGGGGCGGCAGCCCCTGATAGCAGGGTTCTAGGGGCGGCAGCCCCTAGTGGGGTCCAAGGGGCAACGCCCCTGGCTGGGGCCGGGCCGAAAATTATCTTGAACTATTTAAATGGCATATTTTACTTTAGAAAATTTCATTTTCTTGATAAAAGCTGTCACACCCCAGGCCAAGGAGGGTGGGACGTCACAGACTAGCAAGAGATGTGGCAGCGGAAACAACCATCATAAGAGCACACAAGTAGAGATAATCACATGGCATTATAATAACTAAAATGAAATCCGAGACTAGACGGCTTAGCCCGGTTACATAAGTTGTTTCATGTCAGAAGTGCATAATTTAAAGTATCATTCACTACAAATTGTTCAAAGTTCTAAGCAAAGTCCATAATGCCATGAGGTCAGGGTACTAAGTCATCCAAGCATCTTCCAAAACAAGCTAGACTCCCATCAAAGGTTACCGAAACATGCTCAAAAAGAAAATAGTGTCAACTAAAAAGTTGGTAAGTTCAAGTGGTTTTGTTTCAGAAAATAAAAGGGACCCATAAGGTCCATGTATTAAAGTATTGTATCTAATATAGCTGTTGTGGGGTCACAATCAACCCTGCACTCAGTCCCGGCTTGCCTCTTCTAAAGTTGTGTTGCCGGTTAACCCGGAGGGAGAATCTGAGCCCCATAGCGGTAGGCCATACCTGCCGGATGGCCCACATTTGTTTCTCATAAAACCTGTCACATGCCACACGTGGAGGTTCCTCCCTGTAGCGGGAGCCACTGTGTGTGGGGGATTCCCCAAATAGATCTATCCATATAACAAGCGGTTCACCAAAGAATTAATGATTATGATTCATGTATCAGCAGGTAACATCAAAATCCACAACATAATTTGCATCATATAACATCAAAATAATTGTTTCAGTTAAAAGAGCATGCTTCATCCCAAAACAGTAAGTAAAAAGGGATCACAAGAACTCACCTTTGTATCAGTCAGGTTCCAAAAATCGCAGACAGTTTCGAGTCCTAGCACCCTATAATCATGATTCAAGTAATAAGCTATAGATTCGTACTTATTAGGAACATAATTTAGTGTCATTTATAGTGAGGGCGTACATGCCTTTGTTTCTTAGAGGTTTGGGTCAAAAAGTTCCTTTTTAGGAAAGTTTAGGTTTTAGCATGTGTACATCAAATTCGATTTCTATTACTTTTGCTAAATAATTCATAGAAATTTCATATTAATCCAAAAATTCACCAAATTCGATTTCTATTACTAAAATAATTATTCTAAGGCCTGAAAATTTCCAGATCTTAAGTTGTTCATGTTATGGTCCGTTCTTTGATGATTTCCATGTTTCGGGTCACCAATCTAGTGCATACTAGCCTTAACCTATCTTGCTAAACTTTCCAATCATCCAAGCTCATTTTCCAAGTATTCTAAATCCTAACTTACTGGAAATATATCCTCAAGTCTCGGTTTTACAAGGATACTACTGAAATCGGGGTTTTTTGCACTATTTACACTAGTGTCGACATTATATTTATACTTCTATCATTATTATATCTTGTGCAACCTCAAACCCAGATTGTAAATATGTTTATTTCACTGTTTTTAGACAGATTTCAAGGTTTAATCATAGATACATACGGTTAAGTGTGGCTTAGACACATAATATGAGGATATACAAGGTAGAATCCTTGTATATCGACCTTAGGCTCGTGGGTTTACAAGAGTGATACCTCGGACGCAGGTTGAGTTCCAAAGAGAATGAGGTTTGGGGCTGTGAATCTCCTGTTAGAACAGTGAGGATGGTGTTTGGAGTAAGATAGAGGTGAAAATATTATAATTTCAAAGATGGGAGTTCATTAATACTTACCAAATAACGGTTAGAAAGCTAGGAGGAGCACAAGATCTTCGAAAGGTGGCTGAAACTTCTTGTTCTCGCGAGTAAAGGAGAGAAATTGTGTGTGTGTGATTCGGTTGAGAGGAAGAAATCCGAGAGAAAGAGTGGAGAGAATCCGAGAGTTTGAGAGTGAAAGAGTGGAATGAAGGATGAAAAGAAATATAAGCTGCGGTTTGCATGTTGTGGAAAGGAGAGAAAAGTTGAGTGTTTGAGTGGGTTTCGCAGATTGTGTTGGATTGGTGGTTCAGTGGGCGACATGCAGATTATTATTTCTTTATTTAACTTATTGGTATTCTACTATTATTGTTTTCATTATTATTGTTATTATGTTAAGCCGCGGGTATAGATGGGTTTATTTATCTGAATTTGTTTAAGTGTTGAAACACCTTATTTGTTTCTTAATAATCATTCGAATGATTGTTTCTATATATGAATAAGTTTCTACATTGTAAAATATCCATAATAGATGTAAAATAAGTGTGGAAAAATAATCAGAAGTTAAATATATACAGGAAAACACATGAAAAATTCTAGGCGTATTACCACTGTTTAGCCGTATGACAACTGTTTGGACGTAAGACACTGTGCGGGCGTAAGACACTGTTCAGGCTCATGACAACTGTGTGGGCGTATTAGGGCTGCTGAAACGCCCAGGACTTGGTCGCGGGGGCATTTTTCCAGGCTTATAAGTACTGTTCGGGCTCATGAGTCCTATTTAGGCATATTAGCACTTAGCCATTTTCCAGCAAACTCCTAGACTCATAAGCACTGTTCAGGCACATGAGCACTGTTCAGGCTCATGAGCACTGTTCATGCGTATCACTTAGAAAAATTTCCACATCTTTTGTAAGGGTCGAGGAGGGGTTGTTACATTCTCCACCGTTTAGAGAATTTCATCCTGAAATTTTTGTTTCTGTTGAGTGTCTGAACGGTTGGGTTTGAAGAGGTATGGATACTCCCTTCTCATCTCATCTTCCCGCTCCCATGTAAATTCAGGTCCTCGTTTAGAGTTCCATCTTACTTTCACTTTGGGTATGCGACTTCGCCTAAGTTTTTGGACCAATCGATCGGTAATCTCTCTAGGTTCCTCTACAAAGTCCAGTTTGTCATTTATTCTTGTTTTTTTCAATGGTAATTCTAAGGCTTTGTCTACCAGACACTTCTTCAATTTTACACATGGAAAGTGTTATGTATGTAGCTCAGCTCCTACTGAGCTGGTATGCTACCGGACCAACTCTTTCCAGTATTTAAATGGTCCAATATACCTTGGGCTTAGCTTGCCCTTCTTGCCAAATCTCACAGCTCCTTTCCATGGTGCGACCTTCAACATTACTTTATCCCCTACTTGAAATTCAAGAGGTTTTCGTCTCCTGTCCGCATACTTCTTTTGACGATCTCTGGCTGTTTTCAGTCGTTCCTTAATCTTTGCTATTTTCTCAGTGGTCTCCATCACAATATCGGGTCCCATCACTTGGCTATCACCTATCCATTCCAACTCAATGGCGACTGACATTTCCTTCCGTACAAGGCTTCATATGGGGCAGCTTTTATGCTGGCGTGGTAACTATTATTATGGGAGATTCCACTAGTTGAAGGTGGCGATCCCAGCTTCCACCAAAGTCGATCACGTACGCTCTCAGCATGTCTTCCAAGGTCTGAATAGTTCTTTCACTCTGCCCGTCGGTTTGAGGGGATATGCCGTGCTTATGTCAAGACGAGTCCTAAGGTTGTTGGAGAGATTTCCAAAATCGTGACGTGAAACGACTATCACGTCAGAGATCGATGAGCGGCACTCCTGCCGAGTCACTATTTCGTCAATATATATTCGGGCTAACTTTGACATTTCACAGTCTTCTCGAATTGGTAAGAAATGGGCTGATTTGGTTAGCCTGTCTACAAATACCAAATAGTATCGTAACCGCGAGGCGTTCTTGGTAGTTTCATGACGAAATCCATGGTGATGTTATCCCATTTCCATTCCGGGATTCGGGTGCTGTAGGGTTCCCGATGGTTTTTGGTTTTCAGCCTTTACCATTGCGCAGGTTAGACATTTCTCACATAGGTGGCTATAGATTTTTTTAGTCCAGGCCACCAGAAAAATGCCTTTAAGCCAGGGCCACCAGAAAAATGCCTTTAAGTCTGCTCACATAGGTGGCTATAGATTTTTTATTCTCATTGAAGGCTTGCCTTTGTGCTCCTTAATCCTAGCAACGAGGTAGTGTACACGTCATCCTTAGAGCACGAACGCGAGGGGTTTCTCCCGTTCCTTTCTACTCAAGGCATCAGTACCAAATTTGCTTTGCCAGGAGGTAGCGGATCTCACATCATAATCGCTTAGTAACTCTACCCATCTCCTTTGGCGCATGTTTAACATTTTTGATTGAGGATTGCTACGGCTTTATGATCGGTATAGATGATACACTTAGTACATAAGGTAGTGTCTCCATATTTTGAGTGCAAACACCCGGCACCAGTTCTAGATCATGTGTCGTATAATTCCTTTCGTGCTCGTTCAGCAATCTGGATGCATCGCGATCACTTTCTCCCAGCATTAACACACAGCCAATCCCTTGACGTGAGGCGTCGCAATAAATACGAAGTCATTGGTTCCCTCGGGTAGGGTAAGGATAGGCGTGTACATAGTTTTCTTTAATAGATTAAAGGCTTCATCCTGTTCCCATCCCCATTTGTAGGTCACATCCTTCTTGGTTAGCGTGGTAGAGGCTGCATTGTTCGAGAGAGTCCTTGATAAACCTCCTATAGTAGCGGCCAAGCCAAGAAATTGTCTAATCTCGGTAGGAGTTTCGGGGACTTTCCAGTTTTAATAGCCTCTATTGGTGGATCCACCTGGATTCCATCCTTATTCACTATGTGACCAAGAAATTGAATTTCACGATCCAAAACTCGCATTTGAATATTTTGCATATAATTGCTCGTTCTTGAGTAGTTCGAGGATAATCGGAGATGTTTCTCGTGCTCTTCTTTACTCCGAGAGTAGATCAAAATGTCGTCAATAAAGACGATCACGAATGTCTAAGTACGGGGCGGCACAACACGGTTCATGAGATCATGAATGCTGCGGGTGCGTAGTCAACCCAAAAGGCATTGAACGAGGTATTCATAGTGGACCATATGGGTTCTGAAAGCTGTTTTCGAAACGTCCTTCCTTTATTTTAGTTGTGTGATACCCCGATCGCAGGTCTATTTTCGAGAAGTAATTTGCTCCCTGCAATTGATCGAATAGGTCATCAATTCTGGGAAGAGGGTATCGGTTTATTTACAGTAAGCTTGTTCAGTTCCTATAGTGATACACATTCGGAGTGTTCCGTCTTCTTTTAACAAATAGCACCGGAGCACCCCAAGGCGAGACACGGTCGTTTGAACCCTTTGTCAAGCAATTCTTGGATTTGTAGCATCAGCTCTTTCATTTCAGGCGGAGCGATTCGGGTAGGAGCTTTAGCACACGGTGCGGCGCCAGGCATTAGGTCATCTGAAATTCGACTTGTCGGGCTGGAGTGGAGGGAGTCCGGTAAGTCTTCTAGAAATACATCTAAGTATTCAGACACCACAGGTATGTCTTCAATCTTCTTTTCCTCTGGCCTTATTACATATATTATAAAGGCTTCGTGTCCTTTCTTAAGGTTTGAGTAGCTTCAGGTGGGATATCATAGGACACAGTGGGTGATTTCTTTTCCTAGAGTACTAACATTTCTCCGTGGCTATGGGTATCTTAAGCAGCGCTCATCACATATAATTTCAGCCCTATTTTAGCAGCCAATCCATTCCTACAACCCATCAACACCCTCCTAACTTAATAGGCATCAAATCTCTTATCAAAGGAATTACCTTCTAGAATCAATTTGCAATCATTGATGATTTCATTAGTTTCTATTATATTACCGTCAGCTAGTTCTACACGGTGTATGTTTCGGTCAAAGTGAACGCAGTCAAATCATCAAAGACCTAAAAGTAGTGGAAACAAAACTGGCGGTTGCTCCAGTATCAAATAGCACAGTAGCAGGGGATTGTTTACAAGAAACGTACCGTTCACCACGTCAGGCTCCTTACCTTGGGCACCATTTGGATCCATAATGAACGCTCTTCGCCTTGGGCTTGTTGGGTCGAGTGTCCTTGTCTCTGCAGCTTGGGGCATTTGTTCCTCTATGCCCTGGGCTCCGCATCATAGCATGTTTGCTTTCACCGGTATAGGTACAGTCCTTAATCAGGTGACCATTATTTTGCACCGAAAACAAGGCATGGGATTGCACATCCCCGTGATGAACCTTGCATTTATCGCAGAAGGGCTTATGCCTTGATACAACTCCTAGCCTTTCCGCCATGGTCACTTCGCTTTGCCTCTTCCAGATCGCTTGCTTGAACCACTACTGCTGCCGGCCACCTTCCTGTTATCGAACCACCTCCTCCTTTCATCCACAGCCTCGCTTTTTACCCTCGGTTCTCTCGTGCTCCGTCCCCAGCTTAACTAGGTCGTCGGTCAGACGCTGGTAAAGTCGACGCTGCCTGTAGAGTAGTAGGTCTGGAAGACCTAACCATGCCCTCACCTTGGGTGTAAACCTCAAATGAAACGGGCTACGCCTTGGATTCGGCATTACTAAGTGTGGTACCAATCGGGACAATGCCAGGAATCGGTTGATCTAGTTAGTGTAGTTCGGGCCTTTCATCTCTAGATTCAGAAATTCCGCTTCCAGTTTCTCCAGCTGGTTGATCGGGCAGTACTGCCGGTGATAGTTCCCTGAACTCAGACCAGTTCATTCTGCCAATGGCATCTCAGCCTCGAGGCTGAATGATGGGTCTCCACATTCAAGTGCGGGTCCTTTGAGAGATTGAGAGGCAAATCTCACCATATGCTCCAGCTACACTCACTTATGTCCAACACAGCTTCGATTTCATCCAGCCACCTATATGTTTCAATTGCAACCCTCGGTGCCATAGAGTCCTTTGGTTTGCAAGCCATGAATGTTTTGTAAGAGACCCATTCCTGATAGCTTCGGCTTCCTCACGATTGCTTCATCGTATTGGGTCCGTTAGTCTCGTTGGTATTTCCCGATCGGCTTGATTGGGCAATGATCGTTGGGATAGCATTGGCGATCTGCTGTGCCACCAGGTTGGCAATCCTTTCGTCATTCTCCTGGTGGGTGTTCCCCCCGTAGTCTCGTGGTATTTCCCCGACGGCTTTGATCTGGGCAATGATCGTTGGGATAGCATTGGCGATCTGCTGTGCCACCAGGTTGGCAATCCTTCGTCATTCTCCTGGGGGGTGTTCCCCAGGTGGTGTTCCTGGTAGGTGGTGGTTCCTGCTTGGGTAGCACCTCTCCTTCCCGTACGAATTCCTCGTCGTGGTGGCATTCTGATAGTATCATAGATAAGTTTGTTTAGTATCGTACATTTTGTTTCTATTATCACATTGTATCTCATAATTCCTACTACGCGCTACAACCAAACATTTAAGTTTCATTCAAAGTATACAATGATAATTATCAGTAAAGAAATATCAATCACACATCACAAGGATTCTCACATGTTTAAATAGCATTGCCCTGAAAAAGTTGGTGTCATCAATCAATTGTTTCATAGATAATCTCAAGCATAAGTCAACCATACATAATAAATAGTGTCATTGTTTCACAAATTGGAAGGTGCCATCACCCCATATAAATAGAAATAGTTTCTTAAATAGATAGATAGATTGTTTCTCAGATAGTTTTGGCAGACTACTGCCACGCATCCCAAATATCAGCTACATCACCCCTGCCATTTCTTCTTCAACCAGCCGAACCATCCGAGCTTTTCTTCTTCTGCTCCTGCTCCAGGCGCTGGATTGTGAGTCGCTATCATTGCTTGGAATTGGGCAGATTGGGAGGTTCATGTAGCGTGTTGTAAGGTCAGCTCATGACGCTGGATAGTCCTCAGTATCTCACTCAAGGTGGGGTCTGATGGGCCAAAGTCACTAGCCCGACGCTAGACTGGGAGTGCTAATCTCCAGCGAGCACGCTAGGGCCATCATACATACTATGCCTAGATGGCATCCAGTACTCATCATAAGGTAGACGTCTAGGTGGTGCGAGCATAGAGGGTGCTGGTGTCGGGGTCCTATCAAGAGGAGGTGGAGGAGGGGGCATCCTGAAAGAAACAGAAGGTCCTGGTCTAGCACTCTTCCTGGTCGAGTGACAACACGTGCACCCATAGTCCTAATAGGTGGAATAGGTGAGAGAGCGGGAGCTACTACATGTGGTGAGTTGGAGCGCGTTCGGCTCCTAGCAGGTGATGTAGGTGACGACTCCTCAGATGGCTCATTGTCGTCAGAGGTCGCGGATAACAGCCAGGGTGTCCGCATCTCTGCAAGTAATCCTCGTACTCGGTTTGTGGCTTCACCCTCCTCAGTGTCCCAACAGGAGCAGTCTCATCAACGGGATATGCGGGTGCTTTACCTCTTTTAGCCATAATATGATTATCCTGTAAAATAGTCATGAGTAATTTTGTTTCTCATAGCTCATGATCATAGTAATAGTACTAGTAATAGTAGTGATGACAGTTGTTTCTCATAGAGTTAGTATCTATTAGTAATTGCATCTGTAAGCAGTAGTATCCCATAGAGGTTGTATCCATTAAAATAGTATCAGTAAGCAGTAACATCTCATAGAAGTTCGATTAAGATTCAATTTGGACCATGTTAAAAGAATTCCTCGAGTCATCTAATCCAAAGGTCACACTAGGCTTCGTGCTGGAATTTACGCGTCTGATAAATTCATGATTACGTTGATCAAGTGTAACCATCAATTTATCCAACCCGCTTACCCCAACACTTACCCAAGCAAGGACAGTCCTACAGTCTCAGGGTTGTAGCCTAGGGTCTACTAAGGTATTCCCGATTTCTCTATAACCTGTGGCTCTAATACCAGTCTGTCACACCCCAGGCCTAAGGAGGGTGGGACGTCACAGACTAGCAAGAGATGTGGCAGCGGAAACAACCATCCTAAGAGCACACAAGTAGAGATAATCACATGGCATTATAATAACTAAAATGAAATCCGAGACTAAACGGCTTAGCCTGGTTACATAAGTTGTTTCATGTCAGAAGTACATAATTTAAAGTATCATTCACTACAAATTGTTCAAAGTTCTAAGCAAAGTCCATAATGCCATGAGGTCAGGGTACTAAGTCATCCAAGCATCTTCCAAAACAAGCTAGACTCCCATCAAAGGTTACCTGAAACATGCTCAAAAAGAAAATAGTGTCAACTAAAAAGTTGGCGAGTTCAAGTGGTTTTGTTTCAGAAAATAAAAGGGACCCATAAGGTCCATGTATTAAAGTATTGTATCTAATATAGCTGTTGTGGGGTCACAATCAACCCTGCACTCAGTCCCGGCTTGCCTCTTCTAAAGTTGTGTTGCCGGTTAACCCCGGAGGGAGAATCTGAGCCCCATAGCGGTAGTCCATACTTGCCGGATGGCCCACATTTGTTTCTCATAAAACCTGTCACATGCCACACGTGGAGGTTCCTCCCTGTAGCGGGAGCCACTGTGTGTGGGGGATTCCCCAAATAGATCTATCCATATAAACAAGCGGTTCACCAAAGAATTAATGATTGTGATTCATGTATCAGCAGGTAACATCAAATCCACAACATAATTTGCATCATATAACATCAAAATAGTTGTTTCAATTAAAAGAGCATGCTTCATCCCAAAACAGTAAGTAAAAAGGGATCACAAGAACTCACCTTTGTATCAGTCAGGTTCCAAAAATCATAGACAGTTTCGAGTCCTAGCACCCTATAATCATGATTCAAGTAATAAGCTATAGATTCGTACTTTATTAGGAACATAATTTAGTGTCATTTATAGTGAGGGCGTACATGCCTTTGTTTCTTAGAGGTTTGGGTCAAAAAGTTTCCTTTTAGGAAAGTTTAGGTTTTAGCATGTGTACATCAAGTTTTTATGGTTCTTATATGTTTATTATCATATGGATGAGCCTAATATTAGTTTCTGGTCATAAGATTGCCCAAAATTCTGCAAAAATGCAGAATTTACACTTTCGGCCCCTCAAGTTTCAAAATTTGCCTTTTCTACCTTGAAGTTTGCCCCTTTACAAATTTTGACCCCTAATATTTTCCTAAGCTTTTTAAATGCCTATTCGAACCTATTTGAACCCCAAAATATCAGATCCTACATGGTGATATTTAAAACACAAATTTCTAGTTATCGGTTATGTTACTTTTGCTAAATAATTTATAGAAATTTCATATTAATCCAAAAATTCACCAAATTCGATTTCTATTACTAAATAATTATTCTAAGGCCTGAAAATTGTGTGTGTGTGATTCGGTTGAGAGGAAGAAATCCGAAAGAAAGAGTGGAGAGAATCCGAGAGTTTGAGAGTGAAAGAGTGGAATGAAGGATGAAAAGAAAATATAAGCTGCGGTTTGCATGTTATGGAAAGGAGAGAAAAGTTGAGTGTTTGAGTGGGTTTCACAGACTGTGTTGGATTGGTGGTTCAGTGGGCGGCATGCAGATTATTATTTCTTTATTTATCTTATTGGTATTCTACTATTATTGTTATCATTATTATTGTTATTATGTTAAGCCACGGGTATAGATGGGTTTATTTATCCGAATTTGTTTAAGTGTTGAAACACCTTATTTGTTTCTTAATAATCATTCGAATGATTGTTTCTATATGAATAAGTTTCTACATTGTAAAATATCCATAATAGATGTAAAATAAGTGTGGAAAAATAATCAGAAGTTAAATATATGCAGGAAAATACAGGAAAAATTCTAGGCGTATTACCACTGTTTAGGCGTATGACAACTGTTTGGGCGTAAGACACTGTGCGGGCGTAAGACACTGTTCAGGCTCATGACAACTGTGCGGGCGTATTAGGGCTGCTGAAACGCCCAGGACTTGGTCGCGGGGGCATTTTTCCAGGCTTATAAGTACTGTTCGGGCTCATGAGTCCTATTCAGGCATATTAGCACTTAGCCATTTTCCAGCAAACTCCTAGACACATGAGCATTGTTCAGGCTCATGACCACTGTTCATGCGTATGACTTAGAAAAATTTCCACATCTTTTGTAAGGGTCGAGGAGGGGTTGTTACATTCTCCCACCGTTTAGAGAATTTCATCCTGAAATTTTGTTTCTGTTGAGTCTCTGAACGGTTGGGTTTGAAGAGGTATGGATACTCCCTTCTCATCTCATCTTCCCACTCCCATGTAAATTCGGGTCCTCGTTTAGAGTTCCATCTTACTTTCACTTTGGGTATGCGACTTCGCCTAAGTTTTGGACCAATCGATCGGTAATCTCTCTAAGTTCCTCTACAAAGTTCAGTTTGTCATTTATTCTTGCTTCTTTCAATGGTAATTCTAAGGCTTTGTCTACCAGACACTTCTTCAATTTGACACATGGAAAGTGTTATGTATGTAGCTCAGCTCCTCAGGTAGACTGAGCTGGTATGCCACCGGACCAACTCTTGCCAGTATTTCAAATGGTCCAATATACCTTGGGCTTAGCTTGCCCTTCTTGCCAAATCTCACAGCTCCTTTCCATGGTGCGACCATCAACATTACTTTATCCCCTACTTGAAATTCAAGAGGTTTTCGTCTCCTGTCCGCATACTTCTTTTGACGGTCTCTGGCTATTTTCAGTCGTTCCTTAATCTTTGCTATTTTCTCAGTGGTCTCCATCACAATATCGGGTCCCATCACTTGGCTATCACCTATCTCATTCCAACTCAATGGCGACTGACATTTCCTGCCGTACAAGGCTTCATACGGGGCACCTTTTATGCTGGCGTGGTAACTATTATTATAGGAGAATTCCACTAGTGGAAGGTGGCGATCCCAGCTTCCACCAAAGTCGATCACGCACGCTCTCAGCATGTCTTCCAAGGTCTGAATAGTTCTTTCACTCTGCCCGTCGGTTTGAGGGTGATATGCCGTGCTTATGTCAAGACGAGTCCCTAAAGCTTGTTGGAGAGATTTCTAGAATCGTGACGTGAAACGACTATCACGATCAGAGATGATCGAGAGCGGCACTCCATGCCGAGTCACTATTTTGTCAATATATATTCGGGCTAACTTTGACATCTTATAGTCTTCTCGAATTGGTAAGAAATGGGCTGATTTGGTTAGCCTGTCTACAACTACCCAAATAGTATCGTAACCGCGAGGCGTTCTTGGTAGTTTCGTGACGAAATCCATGGTGATGTTATCTCATTTCCATTCCGGGATTTCGGGTTGCTGTAGGGTTCCCGATGGTTTTTGGTTTTCAGCCTTTACCATTGCGCAGGTTAGACATTTGCTCACATAGGTGGCGATAGATTTCTTTAGTCCAGGCCACCAGAAAAGTGCCTTTAAGTCCTGATACATCTTATCACTCCCCGGGTGAATCGAATATCTAGACTTGTGAGCTTCGTCCAAGACTATAGTCCTAACCCCGCCATGATTAGGTATCCACGTCCTTCCTTCGCATTTGTATAGCCCATCATTGTCCATTTCCAAACGCTTCTCCATCCCTGTTAACATTTCTCCCGTCAGGTTATTCTCATTGAAGGCTTGCCTTTGTGCTTCCTTAATCCTAGCAACGAGGCTAGTGTACACGCTCATCCTTAGAGCACGAACGCGAAGGGGTTTCTCCCGTTCCTTTCTACTCAAGGCATCAGCTACCACATTTGCTTTGTCAGGATGGTAGCGGATCTCACACTCATAATCGCTTAGTAACTCTACCCATCTCCTTTGGCGCATGTTTAACATTTTTTGATTGAGGATGTGCTGCAGGCTTTTATGATCGGTATAGATGATACACTTAGTACCATAAAAGTAGTGTCTCCATATTTTGAGTGCAAACACCACGGCACCCAGTTCTGGGTCATGTGTCGTATAATTCCTTTCGCGCTCGTTCAGCAATCTGGATGCATACGCGATCACTTTCTCCCGCTGCATTAACATGCAGCCAAACCCTTGACGCGAGGCGTCGCAATAAACTACGAAGTCATTGGTTCCCTCGGGTAGGGTAAGGATAGGCGCGCTACATAGTTTTTCTTTTAATAGATTAAAGGTGTATGACAACTATTTGGGCGTAAGACACTGTGCTGGCGTAAGACACTGTTCAGGCTCATGATAACTGTGCGGGCGTATTAGGGCTGCTGAAACGCCCAGGACTTGGTCGCGGGGGCATTTTTCCAGGCTTATAAGTACTGTTCGGGCTCATGAGTCCTATTCAGGCATATTAGCACTTAGCCATTTTCCAGTAAACTCCTAGACACATGAGCACTGTTCAGGCACATGAGCACTGTTCAGGCTCATGAGCACTGTTCATGCGTATGACTTAGAAAAATTTCCACATCTTTTGTAATGGTCGAGGAGGGGTTGTTACAAAAGGTCTTAAAAACCGTCATCATAAAAGTATGTATTTTAGTATGCATATCACCCCAAAACATTGAAAACGGGTAAAGGAGGGGTCTAGAACTCACCTGAGCTTATCCAATAGCTTAAATTCTAAGTCACTTAAGCTATAGTCTGAATACTCTAGCCGCACGAAAGTTAATACACAAAAACGTCATTTTCTTCATAGTTTCGCTAACAGATTCGCTGGTAGTTTCGCTACCAGTTTCGCTAGCAGTTTCTCTACCAGTTTCGCTGGGCAACACTTCTACCAGTTTCGCTGGACAGATTCGCTGCCATGAGCGCCCAACTTTCGTTGGAATTTCCTAGTTTCGCAATGTCTATAGGTCAGCCTAAGTACTTAGCGAAATTATCAGCGAAACTGTAGTTTCGCTGTAGCGAAACTGTAGTTTCGCTAGAAATCCTTTAGTTTTGCTGGATAAATGAATAGTTTCGCTGGATGAATACTTAAATTCGCTGGATCGGGGCCCAGTTTTCGCTGGATGAACAGAAATTAAGAACCAACCCGTTTTAACCCAAAATCTTAACTTTTTACGTCCAAATCCTTGGTTTACCATCCATGAAGCCATATCTAACCTTTTTACACGTTTTCATACGTAAAAATTTGACCTTTATGTGTTTGAAACTTTTCAAAACCCAAAACCCTAGAATCCGGGTTTGATCAACAGAAGGGTTTAGAGGTCGATTCTTACCTTGTTTTGTTGCTCTTTTCTTAGGATTTGATGCTCCAATCACCCAGATCTTCAACCTTTCAACCTTTCAAGCTCCAAATCTTGAGTTTTCTCTACTTTCTCTCTCTACTTTCGCTCTCTACGAATTTGGGGGCTAGGGTTGGAATGATGGAAGTGGAGCTGATCATGCATTGTTTAAGGGCTGATTAGGGCCCTTAAACCCATCAACACATAGCCCATTAGGGTTAATTTGGTCGCTGATTAGGGCCCTTAAACCCATCAACACATAGCCCATTAGGGTTAATTTGGTCTATAGCCCACTAATTTACCTTTCTTTCTTAAATTAACCCTTAAAAGCCCATTATTATTAAATGTCTTGTTTCGGGAAATTTCGGGGCGTGACACTAATAAATACAATTGTATTATTTTTCTAATATATAAATTATATGCGGCAGCGGTTACATTATACAATTATCTTTATACGATCCTCCGGGGATTCGTATGATGACCATGTTTCATACAATGTTAAACAAATCTCTTGTCTACGTATCTCGATGCAAGTTGATTCGTTTGCCCGACAGTATGTTACATTTTACTTTTATTTAAAATAATTATTTACATTAAATAAATCATGTTCTGTTCTACAAGCTTATACATCTTATTTATAATTTGTAGGCAATATTTTACGTTCAACTGATTTAAGTACGATCGTGATTGAACCAAACATGCCGGAGGCACATGCTGTTTAAGTTTTCGATTGTTCTTATCTTTAGTCACGTGCTCAGTGATATTTTATTTATTAAATTACATTACATATTCGTTTTCGATTGTTCTTAAGAATATTCACGATATTATTATTTATTACAAAAGGTGTTCATCATTTTTACTATGACGAACGGGCAACCAAAAGATAGTAATGACATTTCGTCCTCAACTACATCTACGTCACGAGCTGCAAAACGGAAAGAATACAACAGACGATACTATTCAAACAAAGAAAACAACAAAGCAACAAAAGTTTGTAATGCCAGTGTCTCTCAAAGTACTCCATTTGTATTGGCTACGATTAATCAGTCACGCGAAAGGATACCCTTAAGCACATTAAAACCCAATGCCGGTCACACGATACAAATGATAAATGAGAGTGTTTCTTGTACTTTGGCTGAAAGATGAAGGGAGGCGAATAGACGATATTATGCTACACGGAGAGATAACAGAAAACATATTCCAAATGGTAGTCAGCTTACACAGATTCCGGACGGTGATCAACCACCTGTACAAGATGTGATAATAGAAGATGATCCATATAAATTTGTTTATGACCATGTACCTAAACACGCTCTCATATTAAAGGAACAGAGTCCCTGTCAGAAATGTTCAGTAAAACGATTTGCATCAGAATTCCCTACCTTTTGTTGTATGAATGGGCAAACCAGATTACCACCTATAGAAATCCCTACAGAATTGAACATGCTTTTCACGTTGCAAAATGAAATTGGCATAACCTTTAGGGTGAACATAAGGGCTTATAACACTAATTTTTCTTTCGCCTCAATGGGTGTCATGTTCGATGATACACTGACCAATATGAGAGATGGGGTGTATACCTTTCGGGCGTATAAAGGGATATATCATAGAATTGACCAGTTGGTCAGCATAGATGGAACACCCAGATACTTACAACTATATTTTTATGATCCTGAAATAGAGTTAGAATACCGTCTCCAATTGCCAAATCTTGATCGGAATATTACTGAGATTTTGTCACGTGTACTTTCTACAAATCCTTATGTCATTACATTTTGTAGTCTTGCAGAGCTGGGTCCTCTAGATAACTATAAAGTCACTTTGAACGCTTCAGCTGACGTTGACCAGAGGGTGTACAACAGACCAACGACATCAGAGGTTTAATTAATATTATTTTATTTTTAAGAACCGTAATATATTATATTTAAGATCCTTATTATTTATTAAACACATTTTCTTCAGGTTGCTGGTATCTGGGTTGAAGGGAATGACAATATCACCACCTACAAAGAAGCATTGTGGTGTATGGTAGGTCTGAACGTAGTCAAACTATTCAACCATACTTTGGATGTTAAGATCCATTATGTTATCCGCTATTTTTTCCTAATGGCAAACCGGGTTGGCATCCTGACATACAACGTGAAGTATTATCAACTTATCAAGTTAATAATTGTCAGGACAGCATTGACGAAGACAATGAAGGTACCAAGAATGTTCCAAGTTTTAAAATTTCTAACACCAGATACCATGAAGCAGTCTACTGTTTTAGTAACTTTATTTTTTTATCCAGGGTCTAACACACAAAATGCTAGGACAACCGTAGCTATGCGAGAGTACTTCTATTACAGGTTTCAAATTCGTCCAACAGAGAACGTGCTTTTGTTAGGTGGTTGATTGCTACAGCAGTTTGTCGTCGATATCTACATAAAGATTGAGACATCACGTTTACAATATTTTGAAAACAACCAACGACGGATAAGAGCTGACTTATACCAAGGTATTGTGGATTGCGTTCATGCTGGGGAGGTTCATCCAACTAGAATCGGACAACGGGTTATGTTGCCGGCGTCTTTCATTGGAGGGCCTCATGATATGCGACGTCGTTTTTTAGATGCTATGACTTTAGTTCAAGATGACGGAAAACCAGATTTATTCCTAACGATGACGTGTAATCCTCAGTGGCTAGAAATATGTGATAATCTAAAACCTGGTCAAACTCCACAAGATCGTCCCGATCTTGTTTCTAGAGTGTTTCGTGCTCGATTAGATGACCTTAAAGAACACCTATTCAAGAAACATATACTCGGTCATGTTAAGGCATACGTTTACATCATCGAATTTTAGAAATGTGGTTTGTCGCATGCACATTTCCTCCTTATCATGCACGCCCAAGACAAAATCAGTAATCCAGACCATTATGATAAGGTTGTATGTGTTGAGATTCCTGACAAATTAAGACATCCCAATCTGCATGACATTGTTGTTAAGCACATGATTCATGGTCCTTGTGGTGCTTTACAACCAAACAGTCCTTGTATGCAGGGTGATCCAAAGATTTGTCGATTTGTTATCCTAGACATTTCAATGAGCAGACGACACAAGGAGAGGATTCTTATCCATTATATAGAAGGAGAGACATCGGAATTCAGGTTGATATACGAGGAGAAACCCTTGATAACAGATGGGTTGTCCCTTATAATCCAAGACTTTTGAGGATGTTCAACTGTCACATGAATGTGGAGGTTTGCTCCAGTATAAAGTCTGTGAAGTATTTATTCAAGTATGTTTACAAAGGACATGACAAGCAGGTTATTTAGATCGATGGAAGATGGTCCAGAAGTTATTAATGAGATTAAGAGATTTCAAGATGCACGTTACGTATCGCCCCCGGAGGCTATGTGGCGTGTTTTTTCATTCCTCCTTTCTCAAATCCATCCTTCGGTGTTGGCCTTACAACTTCATCTCCCAAATATGCACATGGTTAGATTTAGAGATGATGATATACTGAGTGAAATTATGGATAGGGAATTAGATAAAGGAACCATGCTGACGGCATTTTTTGATACAAATAGATTGAATGCCACAGCAAGGCAACATTTATATAAAATTTCCCTAAATACTTCACATGGAATGGAGTCCAACGCAAATGGAATATTCGTAAAGCGAAGCCACAAAGAGGCCGTATTGTTTCTGCTAATCCAGCTGAAGGCGAAAGGTACTACTTGCGTTTGCTTTTGTTAAATATCAAAGGACCTACCTCTTTTGAACATCTTCGCACAGTTAATTGTGTAACGCACCCCACATTTAGAAAAGCAGCTGTTGAGCTTGGGTTAATAGAGAATGATGATAGTTTATCGCAATGTCTCACGGAAGCATCTCTATTTCAGTTTCCCTGTTCTCTAAGAAGGTTATTCGTAACAATAATGATTTTTTATGAACCTTGTGATATTCGTAGGCTGTGGGATGAACACTTTGATTTGCTTTCTGAAGATCATCGGTTACATTGTCAAAGTGCAGAACGAGTTCAAAATATGGTTCTTGCAGACATAAGGGTCTTTCTACAATCTATGGGTAAACATATTCGTGATTTCGATCTTCCATATATAACACAAGAAATCATACAACATGCAAGTTCCCGTGAGATACAGTAGGAGTACGAGATGGTTGTCGAACCTGAACACTTACATGCAAAACATTTTCTCAATACAGACCAAAAATTATGTTTGATGAGATCATGACGCATGTTGATAATCATCGTCCAAGTGTGTTCTTTATAGATGGCCCAGGTGGAACGGGAAAAACATTTTTGTACAAAGCTTTGCTTGCTCAAGTTCGTTCACGTGGTCTTATTGCTCTCGCGATTGCTTCATCCGGTGTTGCGGCTAATAATATGCCAGGAGGAAGAACCGCACACTCAAGATTCAAGATTCCTATTTGCCTTAACAATAATTCGATGTGTAACATCAAAAAACAAAGCGGGGCGGCTGAAGTAATTAGGTTGGCTAAACTAATTATATTGGATGAGGCATCTATGGCAAAGCGACAGGCGATAGAGGTCGTAGACCGAACAATGCAGGACATTATAGGCTTTAGTCTCCCGTTTGTCGGAAAAATAATGGTTATGGGAGGTGATTTTAGGCAGGTGTTGCCCGTCATTAAATAGGGCACCCGTGCACAGATTGTAGACTCCAGCCTACGAATGTCTCCTTTGTGGTCCGTGACGAAAAAATTGCGGTTGACCATAAACATGAGGGCGCGGAATGATCCGTGGTTTTCTGATTTTCTTTTGAGAGTAGGTGATGGAACCGAAGAGCCAATTGAAGGAAGCTTCATCCGCATACCAGATGACATGACAATTCTATGCCCTAATAAAGAAAACTCCGTAAGAGAATTAATTAATGTTGTTTTTCCATCGATTCAAGAAAAACTACATTCTTCTGATTATATAATAAACCGAGCAATATTATCCACAAGAAATGAGAGTGTTAATGAGACTAATGATCAGATGATTGATATTTTTCAAGGCGAGGAAAAAATTTACAATAGTTTTGACAAAGTTAAAGATGATCGCCACAACTTTTATCCGGTCGAGTTTTTAAACTCACTGACTGTCGGTGGTCTGCCACCTCATTAACTTCGTTTGAAAATTGGATGCCCTATCATATTGTTACGGAATATCGATACATCACACGGTCTATGTAATGGCACACGGTTGATATGTAGAGGCTTCCAACGAAATGTTATTGATGCCGAAATAGCTGTCGGTCAAAATACTGGAAAAATAGTATTTTTGCCTAGAATCCCTCTATCACTTTCTGAAGAAGACATGTTCTCGTTCAAGTTGAAGCGAAAACAGTTCCCCATTCGACTTAGCTTTTCCATGACAATTAACAAAGCTCAAGGTCAAACGATTCCGCATGTTGGTGTTTATCTGCCAGAATGTGTTTTTTCATATGGACAACTTTATGTTGCTTTATCAAAAGGGATATCACGGGAAAATACAAAGGTGTTAGTACACCTTCCAAAAAATTCAAACGAGCCGGAGTGTACACCTCAAATGTTGTATACCGGGAAGTGTTACGTGATAGGTGAAATGTACGTGTGCCAAAACCTAACACTATGGTTTATTAAATTAAATGGCTTATGTTTATGTTCGTGATGTCTTTTTCAGTAGTAATGTTTACTTTTTTTACGGATAAAATTTTTAATCAAAGTAAACACAAATGTTTGAGCCTTTCGATTCAAATGATATGATCATGATAAGATCACTTCACCACTGAATAAAAATGAGTACCGGATAATTTTGCTTCAACTGTAATGTTAAAAATTATATTTGTTTATTCATGTATTACTTTGTTGCAAAAATGATTTTCTTGAACTAATTGATAATTCAATGCATATATATTACTTGCTTGGTGTGCGTATTACATATCACGTATATCAATCACGATAATTATACTCACGTAAGAGGTTACGAAATAAGTAATATACTTTGTATAGATAATACAATAATACATCATAAACTCATGTTGAATGAAAAATGTCATCCCATCACATTACGCCCGCCGCATCGCGCGGTCACCTACTAGTGATTCATAAAACTCCAAACAACGGTACTATCTTTACTCGGTGAAAATTCAAATAACCCAACAATAAACCTGCTCCACGTGTCAACCCCCTCTAATAACACACATCAATCGTACAACGTACATCATACCCCAAGGGTAAATCACTATAAACGGATGCCTTCACCTGTCTCTCGAACTCTCACAAATGACTGAACCACCGGCGTCGGAGGCTTTCGACGGTCGTTACCGGCGATCTTCAACTCTGCGTCATCGCCTTCTTCATTCATTTTCTTGTGAATTTTGATTGATACGTTAATCATAGCCGGTTTGTGATTTGTATAAGGTTTATTGTGAATTTCATACGTTTTTGTTGCAGATTATTAGGACGATTGACTCGAAATCATCAGCAACCAAACAAAGCAGAAGCGTCTTCGAATGCTGTTGATCGGAGTACTTGCATTCTCATTTCGTCTTTTTTCTCGATAAATGCGGTGGATCTCATTGTCTAAACATCGATTGATAAGTTTATGATATAGTCTGTTTGTGATTTGTATCAACTATTCTGTTGTGAGTTTAATTTAATACGCAGGCGTCTTCCACTCTACGTTTCACGATTGGAAACATCATTGTGTTCTTCGTTCCATCTTTTCTCGGTTAATTTAGCCTATTTGTGATCTGTTTTGAATTTTGATACATGTTTGTTGCAGGTTATTAGGATGATTGACTCGAAGTCTCTCACAAAACCACCGGCGTCGGAGGCTTGCGACGACCGTTAACGGCGGTCGTCGTGTTCTTCATTCTCTTGCGTACTCAAATTTTGTTGTTCTATATATCGATTTATACGTTCATGATAGCCTATTTTGACTTTTGATACCTTTTTGTAGCAGGTTGATTGACTCGAAGTCTCTCAAACTCTCACAAATGACGAAACTACAGGCTTCTGAGGCCCTCGACGGTCGTTAACATCGATTGATACGTTTATGATAGTCTGTTTGTGATCTGTTATGGATTTTGATACGTTTTTGTTGCAACTCGAAGGCTCTTGCACTCTACGATTCGTTTCGCGTTCTTCATTCTTCTGTTGATAGGAGTACTTGCAATCTAAACGTCGATTGGTAACCTATTTGTGATTTGTATGAACTGTTCTGTTTTGAATTTTTGATACGTTTTTGTTGCAGGTTATTAGGTGATTGACTCCAAGTCTCTTGCCCTTTTACAAAACCGGCGGTCATCATAGAAAACGTTAGCAATCAAACTTCATTGCGTTCTTCATTCTCCTATTGATTGATTAGAGTACTTGCGTTCTCTATTCGCCTTTCTCAGTTCATTCTGTGGATCTAATCATTTTGGTTAATGATAACCTATTGCGATTTGTATAAAACTGATTGGTTTTGATTTGATACTTTTTTGTTGTAGGTTATTGAGTATGAGAGTGTTATTAATGAATTTCATCCTTAGTTCAATTACAGAGTCACTCAGGTTTCGCTCTATATGTTTTGTAATTTGATTTACTTTGCTTCAGGTTTTGGTTTATAATCGATGGTGTTTTGCCTTTGAGTATTCAAAGATGTGACTTAATCATACTGGATGTTAGGGATTATTTTTGTTAGCTTATTATTTTACTTCAATAATAATCAGATTATCAGGATAGTACTTTCATAATTACGGTATTTGTTGTTATTACTTAACTTAGAGTTTGAATTATACTCACTTTCAGAGACAATAACCTTTACATACAAATAGACAGTATTGGTTAGCAACTTCCATGGTTAGGAACTCTCAGAAGAAGTCAACTGTAGATTTTTCTCTTATTGAAAAAACATTGTTGGTTCAGGTCCCTCACTCCACACTCTCAACAACACACATTTCACGTAAGTATGTATATATGAATGTAATGTTTGCAGAAAGAAAAATTCACATATATTCCATAAACAAAACATGCCATTTATAGGCAATCACATGCACCCACTACTCCTACAATTACGTAAACGAACTACCTCCAGTCTTTCACTTTCACATGTTTCCACGATTTCACCTATTTACTTGGTCAAACTATTGACTAAATCACATTAATGAGTAGACAATTGATGACCCACTCAAATGACCCGTGAACACTTTGACCCGTGACCCGTTAACGAAACCGATTAATCCAACATCTACGTGTTGTTTAGTGCAGTAGTATTTTGATGAAGAAAACCATCATTTGTAACTGAGTTAAAGGTGGAATTTATGTAACTGAGTTAACTTAGTTTGGGTGGTTCATTCTTCATATTACTCTATTACTACCTCTTGTAACCACCTCTACTGGTCCTATTATAAACGTTTTTGTGGATTTAAGAGCAAATATGGTGGATATATAACAGTGTATTAAACCAGCTTCAATTTGGGCTTATATAGCCGCAAACTTGATCATGATGATGTGATTTTTATGGAATTTAAGGTTCTGATACTCCAATCTATATAATCCTCTAAGTTATGCTGAATACTTGTCTTGTAAGCTATAACCCCTTAGTTTTTGTTAATAATTGTGATCTCTCAGATTGTTCTAGTATTTTAAACTCTCTTCTCAGGTGTCATAAATTTTAAGGGTTGCAAATTTTCCTTCCATGCCTCTTTGGATTTTTGTATACTGTATATGATGTATGCTTTTATGTATGGGTTATATCTTTCATATGACTGCAATTTCTTACAAAGAATGGAATATATGACTTCTGGCACTGGCCTGATGATCAGACCTGATAAGTAGATACATTTTCGTTTCTCTAATACTTAATAGAGCAAACATGACATGATATCACTTACTTCTCGTAAGGTATCCTCTTGGATGAGTTATTTACCCTCGATTGAGTTTGACTATTGGAATCATATGGAAGTGTGTGTTAGAGAACAATTTGGGTTTTGATTTAACATATTTTGTTCTAGCTAAAACAATTCATGGTGATATTACAGGAAATTGTTACAAACAATTGTTGATGCCTGGTGCTGAACATTCCCCTAAATGTGAGTGTATATACTGCTCTCGTCTTCTCTACCTTTGCTACACGGGCAACATATCTCTTCACTAAGGTTTGTTTTCTTTTCATATGAACACTATCATGTTTTTTTGTTGTAGTAGTGGGTTGTAGATTCATTGTTATTGTAAACAATACTAAGTTTCCTCAATCTTTTCACTTGCTATAGCCTATAGGAAGTTAAGGGAACACGTGGACTGATCATAGTCACATGGATCGCGGTACGAGAACGGGTATGCGGTTCGTCAATTTATAAAATTCGGTACACTGGGGGTAGATTCATTCAGAACGCCAATTCGATACGCGGTACGGGGTACCATATAGTGTGGTACGCCGTATCCTATAAAAAATCTATATTATATTTTTAAAGATAATTAGCGGTACGGTGTACATATAGTTTGGTACGCCAATTCGGTACGCGGTTCGCTGCCGTTTCCTCCATGTTTTTTACTTTCATATTGATAGACAATGTTGTCATGTTGTTTTTCATCTTGGCATATAATTATTAATTATTATATCTTTAAGATTAGTGGACTTTAATAGAAAACAAAGATTTCTGGTCTAGTTTAGTATTTTTCTTCCCGTAGGAAAACATGAATCTTCTGTCACTATATATTTTGACATCAGCCGCTAGTTGGATATGTAATTCTCTAGTAAATCTCTTACATTAAGGTAGGTATCCACTCCAAGATAAAGGGAACAAGTTTCATTTTTTGGATACAACTTCCTATGGTTTATTCAGTTATTGATAATTCTTTATCTTCCACGTATCATCCTACATATTTAGATCAGTGGTTGGGAGCTATGATAATGAAGCTACTGCTATATTTGCTTTAATCTATCTCCACATCAAGGTTTTTATTGATATTGTTAAAGATGTATCAAATAAAGTCCAGTTAGTTTTGTTAGTTGTTATTGTGTTAGTCAATAAGTATAGGGACTGGATGTCAATAGAGAATACCTGAGTCTTAAATTGAAACTAGGTTGTTAATAGTTAGTTAGCACTAGTTTTGTATATAAAACAGGGTGAACTCGAAAGAAGGGATATCTCTCAAATTCTTATTCTCTTTGATGTATCTTTTGTAATTGATAGTTGAATCAAGATAGTGAGTTCTTTGATGTTCAATCTTGAGGGTTGGTCTTGTTTGTGATTGAGCGATTTCGTTAACAAGTGGTATTAGAGCCTTATTCACATGAAGGGGCTCAATTCGAAGATCAGGAGAACTATCGATTAAGATGGTGTCGGCAAGGTTTGAGTTGGAGAAGTTCTATGGAAAGAATGATTTCGGGTTATGGCGAGTCAAGATGCATGCCCTGTTAGTTTATAATGGAGAAGGCGGTGAAGCTCGATTACAGGTAACTCTTACCAAAAAAGAAAAGAAATATATAATGGAGAAGGCGCACAGTGCGATCATCCTGAGTTTGGGAGATCGTGTATTAAGAGAAGTATCTGTTAGGAATCAAGCGGCGCAGCGGAACCAACACACGAAACACGCACAAACGAATATCACGCAGAAGAAACAAAACAATAAACGACACAAGGATTTAACGTGGTTCGGTCGGTGTGACCTACGTCCACGGGCTGCAACTAGGGTTTTATTTATTTGCTCAGTACAAAGATTACAAATACATGACAGGGTATATATAGAGAGTAATTAGGGTTAATAACTTAATGAACAAGAAAACTAAACATGGGCCCAAGCCTAAAGCCTTCACAAATCCAACAATCTCCCACTTGAAGGCTTTGCGATAAATCTAGCCCGCCATTCAAGTACAAAGGAACCCAGTCGTCCAGTAACTTAAGTAATCTTTAAACAAGTCTTCTAAGCCTCCAGTTCCCTGAGAACAAGCTAAGATGTTATCACCTCCTAGTTGCAGCGACCCCTTATCATCAAGTACCAGAAGGGTCGGTTGAAGCTCCCCTGAGCTCCAACTCAGTCTTGGCTAGTCCTGCCAATGACTCATCCTCCATCTTAACCGGTTTGGACATTCCACCGGATTCAAAGATACACCGAGGATCACCATCACTCTCCAAATTCAACAAACAATCACCAGGAGAGAATTTTTCAGTCATAGTCTTTAAAACCCAACGGTTCTTTGTAATTGTACCCGAAGCACGTCTTGTGCTCCCACTGTCACCGAATCCCCTGAATGGTTTAGACTTTTGAACTCGTTCACCTAACATCCCTGCTCCAGACTTCATGTTTGCAAAATGAACTCTCTTAGCACCGGATTTAGTGAACCGGATTTCGTCGTGCTTAACTGGGACGGTCATACATCCCTCAGCAGGTACCTCAACCACATACAATGACCCACGCTTCATACCACGAGCAATAACCAGATTACCATTGATCACCCTCCATTTACCACAACCAAACCTCACTTCCAATCCTTGTTCATCCAGCTGACCAACTGAAATCAGTTTCTTCTTCAGCCCCGGAATCACCCTGACATTCTTTAGGTTCCATGTAGTGCCCAATGAAGTAACCAGATCAATATCACCCATTCCCGTTACCTCAAGTATCTCGTCATTGGCTAATCGTACCTTTCCAAAATCACCATATTTCATATTCACCATCGTTTCCCCGTTGTCCATGGCGTGAAACAAAGCCCCTGAATCCATGACCCAAGAGTCCACACTGTTTTCCACACTGAGTATCAATGCATCATCATCAGAAACATCCCCAGCAGCAGTGTTCAATTCTTTCTTATTTGGACATTGACTCTTAACATGTCCCACCTCATTGCAGCTCCAACACTTCACATTCTTCCTAGTTTTAGATGAACTTCTTCCCCGACTCCCACTGTTCCTGTTATTACCCCGACCCCTGCCAACATTTAGTAGTACACTATTAGATGATTCACCCGAGTTCCTTCTTCTCACTTCTTCACCCATAACTAGATCTCGAATACCATTAAGAGTGAAACCCTTAGTCCCCACAGAACTTGAAATTGCAGTCACAGTTGCAGACCAACTATCAAGCAGAGACGACAACAGCAGTAGAGCCTGAACTTCATCATCAAACTTAATTCCAACAGATACAAGTCTTGTTAATATTGAATTGAGATTGTTAATGTGAGCAATCACTGAGCTTCCTTCTTTCATCCTTGTGTTTACCAGCTCCCGAATCAAGAACACCTTATTCGCCGTAGACGGTTTCTCATACATATTTAACAAGGCAGTAATCATACCACGAGCCGTGGTTTCCTTAATGACATTAAAAGCAACATTTTTCGTCAAAGCCAATGTAATAACCGCACGAGCCTTCTTGTCCTTTGATTCCCAATCAGCTTGTTCTATTTTCGGCGGTTTTTCTTCTAGTACCATATCCAAGTCCTTTTGACATAACAATGCTTCTATTTGCATTTTCCACCAACTGAAATCAGAACCGTTAAATGTCTCGATCACAACCTTCCCGTCTTCAGCCATCTCAAACAGCAAACAAGAAGCAAATCGAAACAGTGAACAGACACAGCAATGGCAAAGGCCTGAACTTGATGACTGTTCTATTGAACACTGTCAATTGACCGATTTGCTCCTACAAAAAACCTTTGCAGACAAATCTAAACCCGAATATACAATTCTTTCACTAAACACGGTTCTCCAAAAAAACGTTGATAATAACCAGTCAAAACAAATTAAAACTTGAAAACACAAAACCTTAACCTTTACCCGACGAATCCAAGAGTTCTTCACCAAACCCTAATCGACGGCTCAAAGGGTTTCAACCTGGTACTCAATCTTGATCGCAACCAATCAGACAATCACCAAAAAATAACGATAATGGCGACACCAAAAGAAAACACAAACTAACACTTTTTTCTTAATTGAAATAATCTCTTTTTTCCTTTGATTGGCACAAAGTCCAAGTAAGAAGAAAAAAAAACGTGACCTGTGGTTTTTTTCTCTCTTTTGGTGCAAACCTCAAAGCAAAACAAATTAATCGTTTGTCTTCTTTCTTTTGATTCCGCGAACGAGCAGCAACAACACCAAACTAAAATTATGACGACATGACTTTGGCGCAAAACCTCCGTCTGCAAATTGTTTATCAGTGCAACTAATCATGTGTTCAACGAGCCTAAGCTCTGATACCACTTGTTAGGAATCAAGCGGCGTAGCGGAATCGACACACGAAACACGCACAAACGAATATCACGCAGAAGAAACAGATCAATAAATGACACAAGGATTTAACATGGTTCGGTCGATGTGGCCTACGTCCACGGGCTGCAACTAGGGTTTTATTTATTTGCTCAGTACAAAGATTACAAATACATGACAGGGTATATATAGAGAGTAATTAGGGTTAACAACTTAATGAACAAGAAAACTAAACATGGGCCTAAGCCCAAAGCCTTCACAAACCCAACAGTATCTAAAGAGATGACGGCTGCGGGAACTTGGACGAAACTGGAAAGCCTGTACATGACAAAATCTCTTGCAAATCAATTGTACCTGAAGAAAAGATTATACACATTCAGTATGTCAGCCAGGAAATCAGTTAAAGATCATACCAATGAGTTTAACAAATTGGTATTAGATCTTGAACATATAGATGTCACGATTGATGATGAAGATCAGGCAATAATTTTCTTAACCTCCTTACCACAATCCTTTGAACACTTTGTCGATACTCTAATGTATGGCAGGGATACACTCTCGATGGAGGAAGTCCTTCCTGCACTAAACTCCAAGGAACTAAAGAAAAGGTCAGATGTTAAAGAAGAGACAAGTAATGGACTGTTAGTAAGAGGAAGGTCTGAAATGAGATCATTTAAACCCCGAGGGCAATCAAGATTAAAACCGAAGTTTAAAAGGAGATGCTATATATGAAATTCTGAAAAACATTTGAAGAAGGATTGTCCAAATAAAAGGAAAAGGAAGCCTGAGTCAAACAATGTCAAAACATAAGGTAATGCATCTCCTAATGTTTCAAATGATGGTTATGAAAGTTTTGTTGTGTTGGTAGTGTCAAGTAGTAATAACTATGATGAATGGATACTTGATTCTAGGTGTTCATATCATATGACCCCTTATAAAGATATCTTTAGTGAACTGACCCTAGATGATTTAGGTGTGGTGCAATTGGGAGATGACAAACCATGTAAGGTTAAAGGACATGGTGTCATAAATTTGAAATTGCATAATGGGCCATAACTGAAACTGATCAATGTCAGGTATATGCCTGAATTAACCAAGAATCTTATTTCATTAGGGATATTTGCGAAGGCTGGGTATTGTGTGAATCTCAAGAATGGTAAGGCAAAAATCATAATAGGGTCAGAGTTCTTCTGTCAGGAATTAGGAAAGAAAATAACACATATGTACTGGATGGGGGTGTCTGTCTAGACATAGTGTCATTGGCAGAATCAAGTTAGATTAAGTTGACTGATATGTGGCATAAAAGACTGGGTTATATAAGTGATAGAGGCCTTATGGAGCTTAGGAAACAAAGCCTGATAGAATGAGTGAGCAATGCAGGGGGTTGGGTTTTATGAGCATTGTACTATGGGTAAGGCACATAGAGTCAAGTTTGGAAAGGGGAAACATACCACATAAGGGATACATGAGTATGTTCATTCAGACTTATGGGGGCCTGCAAAAACATTGTCTCTAGGTGGAGCTAGCTATTATTTGTCCATAGTAGATGATTACTCTAGGAGAGTATGGGTATTTCTCCTAAAACATAAGAATGAAGCTTTTGAGAAGTTTAAGGGGTGGAAAGTTTTGGTGGAGAACCAAACTAGAAAGAAACTTAAGAAGCTCAAGATAGATAATAGTCTTGAGTTTTGTAATAACCAATTCATTCATTTTTGTAAGTCACATGGTATAGATAGGCATCTCACTATACCAGGAACACCTCAATAGAATGGGTTAGTTGAGAGGATGAATAGAACACTTATGGAGAAGGTGAGATGTATGTTATCTGACTCTGGTCTGCCAAAGAATTTTTGGGTAGAGGCATTTAGCACAGCTGCATACATGGTGAATAGGTCTCCCTCATCAGCTACTGACATGAAAACTCCAATGGAACTGTGATCAAGGACTCAAACTGACTATAGCAACTTAAGGGTGTTTGGCTCATTAGCTTTTGGTCATATTAGTCAAGGGAAGTTAGGACCAAGAGCTCAAAGGTGCATTATTCTTGGATATCCTGAGGGAGTGAAAGGATACCGATTATGGAGGCTTAATGAGGGCAGTCCTAGAGTTATAATAAGCAGAGATGTGGTGGCCTTTAGAGAAGAAGTCATGTACAAAGATGTGATGAGAGAGGAACAAGGATCTAGCTCAGGTAATATGACTGAGGAAGTTCAAATTGAGGTGGAGAATACAGATGAACAAAGTAGAGGTAATAAAGGAGAGACAAGAGCAATTAGTGAATCCAGAGTAGAGACAGGTGGTTACAGCCTTGCTAGAGATAGACCTAGAAGATCTATAGTTCCACCTGCAAGGTATAGATCAAGTGATGATCTGACTGCTTTTGTATTTAGTGTTGCTGAACAGGAAGATAAATGTTGGGTTAATCTTGATCGGGTCAAGTTACGGGTCATGAGTCAAGGGTCATTAGTAATTTAATCACATGTTTTGATTAAGTCAAAGTAGTGGTTTAGATGGTTATTAGTAGTGGGAGTCAAGTTGTGGGGTAGTTGTAAGTAAATAGGGGCAATTTACATTGAATGTATCAGTATATATTCTAAGTTTATTAATGAATGAATAGAGCAAGTGTTAAGCAATAATAATTCTATTTTCTTGTTTGTGAAATCGGGACCTAAAACCAACAATGAAAATGAACCACTTACATTCACTGAGGCCATACACTCCGTGAATGATGAGAAATGGAAAGCAGCTATGAATGAAGAAATGGATTCATTGAAAAAGAATCACACTTGGACTTTAGTGAAAAAGCCAAATGGTCAAACTGTGGTTAGCTGTAAATGGCTTTACAAGCTAAAGGAAGGGATTCCAGGTGTAGAGGAACCCATGTATAAAGCCAGGTTAGTGGCTAAAGGTTTCACACAAAAGGCTGGCATAGATTACAATGAGATTTATTCCCCAGTTGTAAAGCATTCATCCATTAGAATCATGTTGTCTCTAGTGACTGTGTTTGATAATGAGCTAGAGCAAGTTGATGTTAAGTCCACTTTTCTTCATGGCAATCTTGAAGAGAAGGTTTATATAAAATGGCCTGAGGGATATGAGGAGCTAGGTGGGGAAGATAAGGTGTGTTTACTACAAAGGTCATTGTATGGATTGAAACAGTCTCCAAGGCAATGGTATAAAAAATTTGATGATTATGTGTTGTCAAATGGCTTTCAAAGAAGCAACTATGACTCATGAGTGTATTATAAGGAGTATTGCACTAACAAATATGTGTATTTACTTCTGTATGTGGATGATATTCTCTTGGCTTATGAAGATAAAGCTGAGATTGTAGCTACTAAGGCTCAACTAATGAATGAGTTTGAAATGAAAGAGCTTGGGCCAGCCAAGAAATGTTCGGCATGGAGATTTTAAGAGACAGAAGGTTGAGAAAGTTACACTTATCATAAAAGTCTTATGTTAAGAATGAGCTGAAGAGGTTTAATATGCTATCATGTAAACCAGTTGTGACTCCTCTTGCTGTACACTTCAGGTTATCTAAAATGGATTCTCCTCAGGGTGCTGAAGAGAGGGAGTATATTGATAAGGTTCCTTATGCAAATGCTGTGGGAAGTTTGATGTACCTTATGGTTTGTACTAGGCCAGACATAGGATATGGAGTCAGTGTGGTAAGTCGTTTTCAGGCAGATCCAGGGAAACTGCATTGGGAGGCTGCTAAGTGGTTATTGAGATATCTATGTGGTACTCAAGAGGTTGGGTTGTGCTTCAGTGATAATGCCGCTTCTCATCAGTGAATTCTTGGTTATGTGGATTCAGATTATGCCAAAGACTTAGATAGAGGTCGGTTAATAACTGGATATTCTTCTATGGTGTTGAGTAATTTAGTCAGTTGGAGAGCATCTTTGCAACATGTAGTAGCTTTGTCCTCAACTGAGGCTGAATATGTTGCATTAACAGAAGCAGTGAAAGAAGCAATATGGATTAAAGGTTTTGTTACTGAGTTGGGTTTAACTTTAGCACAAACTGTAGTGCTGTGTGATAATCAAGGGGCAGTGCAGTTAACCAAAAATTCTGTATTTTTTTGAAAAAACTAAGCACATTAATGTTAGGCTTCATTTTATCCGGGATGTTGTGATTGCTAAAGAGGTGGAGGTTCAAGAAGTTGATACATGTGATAATGATGTTGATGTATTGACTAAAGCATTGCCTAGTCCTAAGTTTCAAAGTTGTTTGAATTTGCTAGGAATTGGATAACTTCTATTTCAAGGTGGAGATTGTTAAAGATATTGAAATAAAGTCTAGTTAGTTTTGTTAGTTGTTATTGTGTTAATCAATAAGTATAGGGACTGAATATGCCAATAGAGAAAACTTAAGTCTTAAATTGTGTTGGGTTTAATCTTGACGGGTCGGTTTATGGGTTACCTTTATTTGTTAGTAATTTAATTTAGTTAATTAGTAGTTAGACTTAGTATTCCTTTGACCGAAGTTTTTGTTTGTACTTGGGAACGTGGAAGAGTGGTGAACAATTCTTAGATGGTTTAGTAATGTGTGGACTCCATGATCCCACGTATGTAAGGCTATATATATAGCTTTCTTTGTTTAATGAATGAAACAAGTGTGCTTGTCCTTTTACAAACATTTGCAGTTCATTTTCATACTTAACAAAATCACAAAACTCATAACACAAGTTAGATTTACAATTGCAGAAGAATAGACCTGGTACCAACATTTGGTATCAGAGCCACAACGCTCGACAAAAATGAAGAAGAGGGCGATTCAATGTGAATCGTAGCAAAAGTGAAGATCGAGAAAGAAGACCGCGTCAGAGTTTGAGTTCCTACGAAGAAGAAGACCGATCTGCCGCATTAGAGACCGGAGACCTAGTGAGACCGGAGACCTAGTTAGACCGAAGACCGTGACCGGCTGGAAGGAGATTCCATTAACCTAAAGACCGACGAGCCGCTAAAGTGACCGTAAGGCTTGAAAGAACAGAGACCGAGACCGAGAAGACCGCATCAGGTGATCGAACGAAGAATGTCAGGGGAAAATCAGAATATTGTTGTCAAGGAGCAAGGTACTAACGTCCCGCTCCAGTGCCCGAAGTTGACCGAGACCAATTACACTACTTGGTCTATTATGATTGAGACCGTGTTGAGAGCTTACGGTTATTGGGATGCCATAACCAAAGATGAGGTTGATGAAAAGAAGAACTTTACTACTAAAGGTATAATTTATCAAACTCTTCCCGAGGATGTTCTTTTGCAGGTTGCCAAACATAAAAATGTGAAGGAAGTTTGGGAATCCATTTGGGTTCGGTACGTAGGAGCCGAACGAGTGCAGAATGCAAGATTGCAAACTTTAAGGAAAGAGTTGGAGATGCTAAAGATGAAAGAAAATGAGTCAATCAATGACTTAACGGGAAAGATTAGCAGTATTGTTGCTAAATTTAAAAGTCTTGGTTCAACTCTTGAAGATGAGGTTATTGTGAGAAAGTTTCTAACTTCTGTTCCTAAGAAGTATTTGCCAATTGTTGCACCAATTGAACAATTCTCGGATCTTAAAATTATGCCATTTGAGGAGGCGGTCGGTAGAGTGAAAGCTTATGAAGAAAGGCTTCAAGAAGGGAAAGATGATGAAAGTGGTCAACTTTTGATGACAAAAATTGAAAGTAGTGGTCGAGGAAGAGGACGTGGAAGGACGAATGATCGAGGTGGAAGCGGCCGAGGTAGAGGAATAGGTCGAGGTGACAAGAGTGGGATTCGTTGCTATGATTGTGGTACGTTTGGACACTTTAGCTACGAGTGCACAAAATGGAAAGATAAGGACAACGAAGCAAATTTGATCCTAGAGGAAGAACCGACATTGCTATGATGAAGAAACCTGTCAAGATTAAGGGGGTGAATGTTGGGTTTAATCTTGACGGGTCGGTTTATGGGTTACCTTTATTTGTTAGTAATTTAATTTAGTTAATTAGTAGTTAGACTTAGTATTCCTTTGACTGAAGTTTTTGTTTGTACTTGGGAACGTGGAAGAGTGGTGAACAATTCTTAGATGGTTTAGTAATGTGTGGACTCCATGATCCCACGTATGTAAGACTATATATATAGCTTTCTTTGTTTAATGAATGAAAGAAGTGTGCTTGTCCTTTTCCAAACACTTGCAGTTCATTTTCATACTCAACAAAATCACAAAACTCATAACACAAGTTAGATTTACAATTGCAGAAGAATAGACCTACTACCAGCAAATTGAAACTAGGTTGTTAATAGTTAGTTAGCACTAGTTTTGTATATAAAACAGGGTGAACTCGGAAGAACGATTTCGTTAACAGATACAAATTGATGCATATACAAATTTCCAAAAGACAAAAGTGAGTGTCATGCTTTTAATATCCGAGTATTGTAGTTAATAGAAATTTGAAACCAGTGATTTGCATATTAAACTGTTTCCTGACAAGAAACTTATTTTGCAGACTTTGAACACCCCCTGTTTTATGCCATAAATAAATTCCATTTCATACTTCTACATGGTGAGCTTGGAATTTGCATATTCTTGTTAACATTGCTATGCTTTTATCATCAACCTAATCAGGTGCACGTGCCTCTTTACACTGCAACTGGTCGCTCTTCGTCTCGGTTGTACATTGCTTTGCCCCACTTATAAGTATATGAAATATTTATCATGGATCCATAAAGAAATGAGGCTTTTTTAATGAACCGGAGGATTGCGTGATTCTTGCACAAAAACATCTATGCATAATTGTTCATGTTTCCCTTTGCTATCAAAGTTGTGTTTCATTCAATAAATATCTTTACTGTTATTATGTAGGTTGTCTTGGAAACATTATTGGAAGCCTTGGTTGCTGTTGTTGGTTTTAATGCAGTAATGACATTAGAACATTTTGCATTATGTGCTGTGAGTTCCAATGTTAAATGGTGCCTACTCGTTTTTTTATCAAATAGTTTGTGACTTTAACATGCAAACTTTTTCCTACATATATATTGATTTAAGGATGGAAAGATCCATTTAATAACAAACTGGTGTTCTATCTTTATTAGTGCATAAAAGTTTGTGGTTTTTAAGGCGTAGATCCATATTCATTTAGTATAACTCGTAAAGACTCTTGTTTGATTTGGAATTTACATGAGGTTTATTGTCTCCTCCCTTACATATGAGCAGTCATCTTATTATATTTTTTATCGATGCTTAAGGCCTAATACAGGCCTATGAATGTTTATTCAGTTCTTATTCGTTTTCAGACGTTACATTTATACATAAGTTGCATTACATATATATGATTTCTGATGCATCAGTAATAGATTGATGTATTGTTGTCACCTAATTGGTTTGCTAAAGGTTAAACTGTAATGAGACACAACTAGATCTGACTGTACACTGATATATCATGCATGTTTTGTTGAAGGTTAAAATGAATTGAGATATGAGTAAATATGGTTTTAAGCTGTTATATTGTGCATGTGTGTGTTTTATGTCTACATCCACATTGTTCTGATATGAATGAGATCTGCCTTATGAGAAGTAATTAAATGCACTATATTTGTCAATTGCAATATATATAGCATCTTTGAAGTTTGTTTACTCTCTCTTGATGCTTCCTTAACAAAGCTTTTGCCTTGTGCTTACTAACATGCACTACTAGGAACAGCGAGGAACATAATAGATAACATGATTTCTACATCAACCAGACATGAGTTCAAGTAAGTCATGTAGCTCAATTCTATATATAATGATTTGTAATGATGCATGATAATAGTTACTAATACAGATGTATAAAATGTTTTTAAAGTGAGTGTAAAAGCCATAGAATAGCGTTGAGTTGTTGGAGATCCACACAAACATATCTTGTTTACAAGACGCAGCCAATGATGATTTTCGTAGACAGATTTTTGAAAAATCACACTGAAGACAAGCAAAAAGTATACCAGGTAACTAATAGGATTTCTTTTAATCCATTGTTGGAGATGTATGTTTTGCTATATGTATGATGAAGTTTTCAGTCAATATATTAAAAGATGGAATCATTTATGTATATATCAGCCAAACAATCTATCCGATTATGTTGTAATACACACACACACACACGTATCTAGAAGAAGCCAGTAGCGGATCCAAGATTTCTCGTCAGCGGAGGCAAAAATGGGTAAGTTTAAAAGGTCAAAGATGTCAAATATGAATGGGTCAAAGTAGGGCAAATAGCATTTTACATTAACTAAATTTGTCAGGTATACAATTCTATAGTTAGGCTATCACATTAATATGGGTATCCACTCCAAGATAAAGTGAGAACAAGTTTTATGTTTGGAAACAACTTTATATGATCTATTTAGTTATTGATAATTCTGTCTTCCAGGTTCCATCCTACATGTCTTGATCAGTGGTGGGGAGCTATGGCAATGAAGCTAGCAATCTTTACTTTATTCTTCACTTCAATCACTACAAAACAAATTGTTTCCTGAATACAAACACAGTTTTCCAGTAGACAAAAGTGAGTATTATGCTTTAATATTCTAGTATTGTACCTTATGCTGAAACACAAAACTAGTTATCTGTATATTAAATAGTTTCCTGAAAATTAACTTTATTTGCAGGCTTTGAACACTCATTCTGCTATGCCACAATTGATTCCATTTCATACTTCGACATGGTAAGGTCAAAGATGTCAAATACTTCGACATATTTGCAGGCTTTTATCATAAATCTCATACCACTGCATGTGCTTCTTTGCATTGCGAACGGTCAATATGTGTCTTGGTTATACATTGCATATGCTCTGCTTGTATATCAAATCTTGATTGTGAAGATTTGATATACTTGCACAAAAACATCTAGTGTAATTGCTTATCTCTTGTTTCCCTTTTGTTGTAAAAGTTGTTTTTATTCTAGATACATCTTTACTATTGTAATATTGTTATGCCATGCAGGTTGTCTTGGAAACATTGTTGGCAGAGTTGGTGTCTGTTGTACATTGGTTTTAATGCAGTCAAGACATCGAACATTTTGTATCGTTCTTGGTAAGTTTCAATGGTGGATGGTGCCGATTGGTGGCTTGTTTATGGTACTTGTTTTTTCTTGATCAGGTAATTAAAATTTAATATGGCTTCAGTATAAAGTATGAAGATATGCCTTTAATTTGATTCTACACATAAATCATTTTTAAGGGTGGAAAGAACAATATAATAACAAACTGGTATTCTTTCTTTATTAATGCATAAATAATTCATACTTTTAAGGTGAAAATCCAAAAACTCTTAGTCCAACCGGTAAAGATTATTGTTTAATTTGGAATTTGACTGTGCTTATTGTCTCCCCCTCACCCTATAAGTAGTGTTCTTGTTATTGTATTCTTTTTCTTATATATATGGACGCTTAAAGCCTATTGATTCTTTGTAGCTTAGCTACCACTTAATCTTAATGAATGTGGTATTGCTGGTCTATGAAGGTTGGTTCAGTTCTTGCTCATTTTGTGACATTACTTTTAACATAAGTTTCGTATTTTATGATTTCAGATGCATCAATAGTAGATTTGATGGTAAATTGATATATTATGCTTTTATGTGTTTTATGCCTACATTCGTTCTGATATGAATAAAATCTGTCTTACTTATTTGACGTAATTACATACACTATTATTGCTAATCTTAATATATATTTTCCTTGAGTTTGTAGAGGAGGATATCTTTATTTCATACAGCCACATGTTATTTCTAGAAACCATTTTTAAATTTATCTCAGTGTACAAGAAATTTAATGTCTTTGGTAAATATAATTTCATTATTCAATATGACAGACCATGTTGGCATGTTGTTTTTCATCTTGACATATATTTATGAAACATCTTGAAGATCTAGTGGACTTTAGCATAATAACACAAATTTTTAGTCTATTTTAGTATTATTATTTATTTATTTATTTTTGTTCTAGTAGACAAACATGATGTGTAGGGTAACGTCATTTGTCCAATGTAGGTGAAGTCTTAGTGAAAACTGCCCTATTAGTAGTGTTAATACCATAGTAAAATTTATCTGCCTTATTCCTTGCCTAATATCGTAGTAAAATTTATCTGCCTCAAACTTGTTTCAATGATGTTGTGTTTGCTTTTGTGACGTATGCTTAATTGCTTATGTGAGGTATGCATTATTATTCTGATTATTATGAGTATGCTACTGCTTATGTGATGTATGTGAAGTATGCAATATAATATGCTTATTTGGTCTATGGACATGCATATGCATGTACAAGACTCTATTGTGATGTATGCTTATGCGATATATGCAATATAATTTGGCTGTTATTGTTGTCGAGCCGGGGGTCTCTTTGAAAACGGTCTCTCTGTCTTCCAAGATAGATGAAAGACTGGCCACCACCTACCCCTCCCAGACCCTACTCTAAGTGGGACATACTGGGTATGTTTGTTTGTTTGTTTGTTTTAGTAGACAAACATGAATCTTTTGTCACTATAAATTCAATAATCAAATTTTTCAAAAAATGCAACTCTGTAGTAAGGTTGTTACATTATTGTGGGCATTCACTCCATGACTCCAAGACAAGTGAGAACAAGTTTCGTGTTTGGATACAACTTTATTTATTTTAGCATAATAACACAAATTTTTAGTCTATTTTAGTATTATTATTTATTTATTTATTTTTGTTCTAGTAGACAAACATGATGTGTAGGGTAACGTCATTTGTCCAATGTAGTTGAAGTCTTAGTGAAAACTACCCTATTAGTAGTGTTAATACCATAGTAAAATTTATCTGCCTTATTCCTTGCCTAATATCATAGTAAAATTTATCTGCCTCAAACTTGTTTCAATGATGTTGTGTTTGCTTTTGTGACGTATGCTTAATTGCTTATGTGAGGTATGTATTATTATTCTGATTGTTATGAGTATGCTACTGCTTATGTGATGTATGTGAAGTATGCAATATAATATGCTTATTTGGTCTATGGACATGCATATGCATATACAAGACTCTATTGTGATGTATGCTTATGCGATATATGCAATATAATTTGGCTGTTATTGTTGTCGAGCCGGGGGTCTCTTTCGAAACAGTCTCTCTGTCTCCCAAGATAGATGAAAGACTGGCCACCATCTACCCCTCCCAGACCCTACTCTCAGTGGGACATACTGGGTATGTTTGTTTGTTTGTTTGTTTGTTTTAGTAGACAAACATGAATCTTTCGTCACTATAAATTCAATAATCAAATTTTTCAAAAAAATGCAACTCTATAGTAAGGTTGTTACATTATTGTGGGCATTCACTCCATGACTCCAAGATAAGTGAGAACAAGTTTCATGTTTGGATACAACTTTATATGGTCTATTTTGTCATTGATGATTCTATATCTTCCATGTGCCATCCTGCATATATTGATCAGTGGTGGGAAGCTATGACAATGAGGCTGTTATTATGATGCAATTAATAAGAAAGAAGAGAGAATTTCGAGAGAAAGAAGAAGAGAAAAAATTCTATTTCATTGCATAAGCTCAAGTTCCACTGTTACAACGGTTTATAACAACCTTCAACGACCAACTAATCAAAATACAAAATAGACTCTATCAGTCCCTCAACTATGAGCTAAATACAATTATGACCCTCAACCTCTTATTACACATAATATCGTACCCCGTTAAGAATCTTCTTGACCCCAAGAAGAGAAATAAGGGAATCGGAGCTGCATATCGGTCAGGAATTCCCAAGTAGCATCGGCTGGGGAAAAATTGTACCACTGCACCAATACCTGCACCGCCGCCCGATTATGACGTTTGACCATGCGTTGATCAAGAATGGCCATAGGTTGCAAATGGAAACGAGAGTCAGAGGGAATGGGCACAAGTTTAGTTGGAGGACCGTTGGCTTTCTTCAACAATGAGACATGAAAGGTAGAATGTAATTGGAAATCATTTGGCAAGTCCAAACGATAAGCTACAACACCATCACGCTCTAACACCAAATAAGGACCAAAATACTTCGGAGTGAGTTTAGAGTGTTTGTAAACCCTGGCTGAATTCTGCATGTAAGGTTGCAATCTCAGATAAACCCAATCGCCAATTTCAAAAGACCGTTCAGAGCGATGCTTATCAAGTTGCTGCTTCATACGTGTTTGAGCTTTTAACAAGGATTGACGCAGCAATTGGATGGTAGCTTCTCTAGTCCGTAGAGCTAAATCAACAGAAGCATCGGTTGCATCCTTTGGAACATAGGGTAAATGTAATGGAGGATCATAGCCGTATAAAGCACGAAATGAGGTCATCTTAATAGAAGAGTGGAAAGAAGAATTGTACCACCACTCTACGAGTGGCACCCAAGTGGCCCAAGAGTGAGGTCTTTCCATAACCATGCAACGCAGATAAGCCTCTATACACCTATTAACGACCTCTGTTTGTCCATCCGTTTGAGGATGAAATGCAGTTGAATGTTTAAGTTGAATGCCCAATAAACCCATTAACTCTTGCCAAAAATAACTAAGAAAAATTGGGTCACGATCTGAAATAATGGAAGAGGGACAACCATGCAGCTTATAAACTGAATCCAAAAAAACTTGGGCCACATCTTTGGCAGAAAATGGATGGCGTAGTGTTGTAAGATGGCAATACTTAGTTAAGCGGTCAACAATCACAAAGATTGTATCTTTTCCATGTGAGACAGGTAAGCCCCCTATGAAATCCATTGTGAGATCAGCAAAGATAGCCTGTGGAATAGGGAGGGGTTGTAACAACCCAGGTGAAGCCACATTCTTGGACTTAGCTCTCTTGCAAGTATCACAAGCACGAATGACTTGGCGAACCATCTTGGTAATACCCTTCCAATAAAAGATACTTCGCACACGCTGAGTAGTGACATGAACACCCGAATGACCACTTATAGAAGAAGAATGGTATTGAGTGACAATGTCCAAGCGAAGTTGATGATCAGCCCCAACAACCAACTTATCCTTCCTTTTTAAAGAGATCCATTCCATGTATAATTCGGTACAGCCACACCATTGGCAAGTGAATGAATAATATTAGCAACAATTGAATCATTATGCCAACTATCCACAAGCCTTTGTAGGAAGAGAGGTTCTACCATAGAAACATTCATAGCAAACACCCGAGCTCCTTGAACTCTTGATAAAGCATCAGCAGCTTTGTTATCCGACCCATGCTTGTACACAATTTCATAGTCATAGTTCATAAGTTTTGCAAGCCAAGTGTGTTGAAGTGGAGTAGTGATCTTCTGCCCCAACAAGTACTTAAGACTTTGGTGATCAGTACGGATAATGAAATGGTTGGGAATGAGGTAATAGTGCCAATGTTTAACTGCCATAAGAATTGCTAATAGCTCTTTTTCATAGACTGATAAGGCTTGCTGTTTTGGAGATAGTGACTTACTTATGTAAGAAATGGGGTGATGATCTTGCATTAGCACAGCCCCTAAGCCCCCATTAGAAGCGTCCGTTTCCACTACAAATGGTTTGGAGAAGTCAGGTAAGGCTAACACTGGGGATGAAGTTAAGGCAACTTTCAAGTTATCAAAGGCTACTTGAGCACCCTCATGCCAAGTGAAACTGTCTTTCTTTAATAAATCATGGAGGGGACGGGCCAAGACTCCAAAGGCCTTAATGAAGCGCCTATAATACCCAGCAAGGCCTAAAAACCCCTGAGCTGTTTAAGGGTTGTAGGCACTGGCCAGTTATGAATAGCTGCAACCTTCACTGGATCAGTGTGTACTCCCTGACCTAAGATTACATAGCCCAAGTACTCAACTGCTAATCCAGCAAATGAGCATTTAGAACGTTTGACAAAGAGAGAATTAGATCTCAATAAGGTGAACACCTTATGTAAATCCGAGAGGTGCTGATTCATATCAGTGCTATACACTAATATGTCATCAAAAAAGACTAAGACACACTTTCGCAGTAGAGGTTTAAAAACATGGTTCATTAAAGCTTGAAATGTGGCTGGAGCATTAGTAAGGCCAAAAGGCATTACTAAGAATTCATAGTGACCTTCATGAGTTCTAAAAGCAGTCTTGTAAATATCATCTTCAAACATTCTCACTTGATGATATCCTGACCGTAGGTCCAACTTAGAAAAGATGGTAGATTGGCCCAGTTCATCTAATAACTCTTCAATCAAGGGTATAGGGAACTTGTTTTTAACTGTGGCATCATTTAAACGGTGATAATCTATGCACATTCGGCATTGACCATCCTTCTTTTTAACTAGCACAACTGGTGCAGCGAAGTCACTGTGGCTGTCTCTAATGACTCCAGCTTCTTTAAGCTCAGTGGTCATCTTTTCTATCACATCCTTCTGACCAATTGGGTAGCGATAAGGCTTTTGGCAAATGGGACCACTTCCATCCTTCAAGGTAATTCGATGATCAAAGGGGCGGGAAGGAGGTAATGATGTAGGTGTAGAAAAAACATCTTCAAATTGGGATAGTAAGATATCCAATCGATTATCAACTTGTGTTTGTAAAATCTTAGAACCATAGGTACGATCATTTTCAGTTAACACAGCACTCAAACTACAAAGCTGAGCCGAGATATTAGTATGCCTACCAAAAATCTTTTCCAACTTCTCGATAGAACAAATAGTAACCTCATTATCCACCAATCCCTTTAATTCGAAGGGATGTCCATCTACCATGAATTTCATTGTCATTTTGTTGAAATTCCATAGGATATCATTCAGAGGTAATAACCACTGAACACCAAGAATCATATCATAGTTTTCAAGTGGAATCAAGAGTACCTCAGTGGTAAACCGCATGCCTTGCATGGACCACTGAAATGATGAACAAACTTGGGTGCAAGCCAATTGGTTCCCATCTGCTACACTTATCTTTAGGGGCTTGATATCTTTAACTTCACATTTCAATTTCTTTGCGAGCTTTGAATCAATGAAATTGTGAGTGGAACCCGAATCAATCAAAATAAGAAGCTGCCTAGTTCCCATAGACCCTTGAACTCTCATAATTGCAAATGAATGACTTCCCATTAATGCATTCACAGATAATTGGAAATCAGGCTCCTCTTCCACACAAGGATAAGAAGTGTCTTCATCATCATCTTCAACTTCTATAAAGAATACTAGTTTCTTTTGACACTTATGAGTGGGACTGAATTTCTCATTACACCAGAAGCACTCACCCTTAGCTCGTTTAATAGCCATCTCTTTGCTAGTTACAGTTTTCACATTAGAATTGTTGTTGATAGGAGTTGTAGTGGGTTTGGTAGGAGGTGTAGGTAATAAGGGTAGCTTCGAAAAGTTGGTAGGGGTGACTGTTTTTGGCCCACTATTCCAACTCTTGGTGGTATTGCCACTGGAAAATGATCCCTTGGACAATGACTTCAAGAAATTGGCATGATTAATATGCTGAATACGAGCTAAACCAAAGGTTTCATGCAAGGTTTTCGGTTGAAACATTTGCACTGGACCTTTGACTTCTTCCTTCAGTCCCTTCAAGAACAAACTAATGGCCTGTGAGTCGGTAATACTCACCTTGTTCAGTAGAGAATCAAATTTATTGTAGTATTCTTCGAATTCATCCCCTTCTTGATGTAACAAAGCAATTTCCTGCATAGGATCTTCATATAGAGTATTCGAGAATCGGTTTGTAATTGCTCTTACATAATCCAACCATTGTAAGTCAGCAACCGTGGCACCTCTTGATCTCATAAACGACTGATGCCATTCTAAAGCATCGTCCAGCAAATGAATGGTTGCATACCTGAGTTTCAAATTCTCTGGTGTTTTATCGACTGTGAAGAAATGTTCACAACTATAGAGCCATCCTTTAACATCCTTGCCATTGAATTTTGGAAATTCGATCTTCCCTAGACGCGTTGAACATCCTTCTCTTTGATGGTACGATCGACTGTCGTCGATGTATTGGGATGAACTCCACCATTGACTAATACGTCTTGTTGATTGCTGATGAGCCGCTCCACCAACGATCGCAATTCTGCTATTGAGCTGTTGCTAGCAGCAATTGCACGATTGGTCTCTGTTGTCGCCGCCTTCAATTCCGCGAAAGAGCGATCATGCTCCTTCAAGATCTTGTCGATCTCCTGGTTTCTTGTGTTATTCGCCATGGAAGAACACAATCGAGCTCCGAGAATCGGAAGCTCTGATACCACTGATGCAATTAATAAGAAAGAGGAGAGAATTTCGAGAGAAAGAAGAAGAGAACAAATTCTATTTCATTGCATAAGCTCAAGTTCCACTGTTACAACGGTTTATAACAACCTTCAACGACCAACTAATCAAAATACAAAATAGACTCTATCAGTCCTTCAACTATGAGCTAAAGACAATTATGACCCTCAACCTCTTATTACACATAATATCGTATCATATTATCTTTGCTTTAATCTTTCTTTGCCTTCTATCTATACGTCAACGTTTGTTATTGATAAAAAAAATATTGCTATTCTATTTTTCTAATAGACAAAAGTGAATGTTAATGCTTTTAATATCCTAGTATTGTACTTGTTGTTGGAATGGAAATATGAAACCAATGATTTATATATTAAACTATTAACTGATAACTAACTTTATTTTCAAACTTTGAACACAGGATCCCTCTTCTATGACACATTAAATTCCATTATATACTTCTACATGGTAATACCATAATTTTTAGATTTCTTGTTAAAATTGTTATGCTTTCCATTCGTCTTTTATTCTTTTTTTTGGCAAATTCTTATATTGGAGTCATTGTTCATTCATGTTTGCTCTTTTGGATGAGACACTTTTATCATCAATCTCATACCAATGCATTATATTCGTCTCAATTATACATTGCATATGCTCCACTTGTAATATATCAAATCTTGATCACGGGTCATAAAGAAATGAAGAACGGGAAGATTTTTTGGTTGAAATAGACGATCGTGCTATTCTTGCACAAAAACATCTCTGCATCTAGAGGATCATGTTGTTCTTGCACAAAACTATCTATGCGTAATTGTTCATCTCTTGTTTCCATTTTGTTGTCAAAGTTTTTTTTCATTCTGTTGTTTTGTAGGGTGTATTGGAAACATTTGCCTTGGTGTCTGGTGTTGGTTAAATGGTTTTAATGCAATCATGGCATCAAAAACATTTTGTATCATTCTTGGTGAGTTTCAATGGTGAATGATGCCAATCGGAGCTTGTTTATGGTACTTTTTCTTGATAGATAACTATATATGTGTAAAATGATTTTTAATAATGCATATTTATTGTTACTAATATAGATGTATAGCATGGTTTTAAATTGGGCGTAAAAGCCATAAAATAGTGTTGAGAACTTCTTTTAGCGGGCTTGTTGGAGATACAAACAAACATATCTTGTCTACAAGACAACTTCAATGATGATTTTGTGGTACACATCTTTGAGAAATCTCATTGAAGACATGCAAAAAAGCATTCCAGGTATTTAATATAATTCTGTTTAATTCATTGGTGGAGATATATGTTTTGTTATATGTCTGATAATGTTTGTAGTCTATATATATGGAGGAAATAATCACAATACTCTGCATGTAATATGTGTATATGTGTTTGTAAAAGTTTAGGGGTGTAAACTGTAAAAATGATATAGTCAAGGGTTGATTTTGTAATAGTGTCTAACAACCTTCATTAGTTAGTTAATTGGTTGTTAGGTTTGTAATCGGTCTAATATGTATTCAGAAGCATGAATCGAGAGCTATGGTTAGAAAGAATCCCCCCCAGCCAATTTAACTTTCCTTGAACTCATAACAGCATTGGAACTACTTTTTCAATCATTGGTGCATTCAAAGATGGAGTTTCTGAAATTCAATGGAACAAATGTAGAAGGATGGCTTTGTTGAGTGGAGCCTTACTTGGTTACTGATGAGACTTCTGACAAGCTTAAGACCAGGTATGTGATTGTTCATCTAGAAGACATAGCACCTAGCGTCAATCGTTTTTTCAATCTGGAGTCATCTAATTCTATAGACGAGTTCTTTACAAGAACTTTATCAAGCATTTGATTTGGCTGTGAGTTAAGTCTCAGCTTATGATGAACATGCAATTAGTTTGTTCCTTCATGTAGTTAAGCCTAAAATTAGGTATCCATTAAGGTTGTTGAGACCAAGAAGTCTACTAGAAGCATGTTTGTTAGCTCGTAGTCTGGGCAAGTCTTATAATTCTAGAGTTTTGCTTTCCACTAGTGTCAACTTGCCCTTATTACCTCAATCTCCCATCAAAGCTAGACCAATTAGATGTAACCAATTAAAAGATTACATCTAAGGAGATATGGTAGAAAAGGATGAAAGGACGATATTTTGGTTGTATTGAGAAATTCACCCATGTCAACAGTGCAAAACTAAGCAATTATTCTTTCTTTATGTCATCATGAAAGAAAAAGATTTTGTAGAATTGGACGATTCTAGAATTCATGAGATTCTAGATCCATAGATTTCGTGAAATACAATCATTAAATGAGTAACATGCTCCATTGGCACTAGACCCTTATACAATGATACAATCAATTGAAATGAACTGTAACTAAATGATTAATAATCGAAATAAAACACAAAGTCTACCCTAATTCGAGAAGGGGAAAATCTCCCAAGCAACAAGAACAACTTCTAAAAACTGAATGACTAAACTAACACATGATATCCTTACTAATAGCTACCGTAACATGTAAATAATCGCTTCTAAAACTGGTCAGCCCGCCTCCCACACCCAACGATGTTGAAGTACCGAATGTGGCTTCACATCAAACTCCCAGTCCCGTGTAAGGGGAAGAGGGGCGATAGTTGATGGAGCAGTGACTCGTCGTGCTGGTTTGAGCATAGAAACATGGAAGACGGGTGTATCTGAGAGGTAAGTGGTAACTCCAATTCATACGCCACAGAACCGACCTTGCGAATGATCTTGAAGGGTCCAAAGAAACGAGAGGAGAACTTTTCAAACCTCTGCTTAGCTAAGTTGGGTTGCCGGTACGGTTGAATCTTGAGAAAGATAATGTCTCTGACCTGGAAAGATAGATCTCGATGTTTAGAGTTGGCTTGGGCTTTCATACGATTCTGTGCCTTCATTAATTTACTTTTCAATAATTTAAGCATTTCATCCCTATCGAGAAGTTGAGCTTCCAGTTCTGTGTTTTGGTTTCCCCAGGTACGTACGGATGGAGTACCGGTGGGTCACGACCATAGACTGCTGCAAAAGGAGTAGACGTGTGGCGGAATGGAACCCAGTGTTTTAAGAGTACTTAGCCCAAGCTAAGAAAGAATTCCACTTCGTCGGTTGTTCATGTGCCCGTCAGTTTGGGGGTAAGAAGCCTCGAGGCAACGATTTAACACCTCCGTCTGCCTGTCAGTTTGGGGTGATAGCTAGTACTCATTTTCAACTTGATCTGGCTGAGTCGAAACATTTCCTGCCAAAAGTTACTCAAGAAAATAACATCACGGCCAATGACTATGGAATGAGAAATACCGTGTAACCGGGCGATTTCTTTGCAAAACACTTGAGCAACGGTTTTCGCAGTGAAGGGGTGAGTCAATGGAAGAAAATGTGCGTATTTGCTGAGACGATCAACTACCAACATCAACTCTATTAGATGGTGGCATACCCACGATAAAATCTATTGACAGATCCTCTCAAATTTGCTCGGGAATTGAGAGGGGTTGGAGTAACCTGCCAGTAGATAGAGCCTCATACTTGTTCTTTTGACAAGTTAAGAAACTTTGCATAAAGGCGCGGACGTCGTACGATAGCGAAGGCTAGTGAACAGAAGAATAGACGTGCTTCAATGTTTTGAGAAAGCCCCACGTCCAGCCATAGGACTTACGTGGGTCTCCTGGAGAATGCGATAGTGAAGATCCAAGTAATGCGGGACAACCAATCGACCTTTAGACAACAAAGCCTGACCAACTAGGGAATAACCTGGAACCATAGTGGGGTCATTGGTTAAGAAGGCCATAATATCCTTGGTATATGGATCCACTGTCAACATTGCATATACATCAGAAATTTCCGAACAGAAAGGAGTGACCAAGGTGAATAATTCAACCAGAGTTGGTCATCGGGACAAGGCGTCGGCACCCCTATTCTCTTTACCCAGTCAATAAACAATTGAAAAGTCATAAGGCATTAACTTCAATAATAAGCGTTGTTGTTCAGACAAAATAAATGCTGCTCCAATAAAAACTTTAGAGTGAAGTGATCGATGCGTATGAAAAAATATCGACCAAGCAAATAATGACTCCACTTCCGCTAACACCAGGGCCAACAGTTCCTGATCATATGCGGACTTGAAACAGGTGGATGGGGAAAAACTCGTACTGTAATATGCCAGCGGGTGTTCATCTTGGATGAGTATAGCTCCAATTCCCTCCGATGTGCATCACATTCTACCACAAAGGGTAAAGCAAAATTTGGGAGGCGGAGGACCGGAGTGGAGATAAGGGCTTGCTTTAACTTCGCGAATGCTTCGGCTGCTTTGTCAGACCATTTAAATCCATCTTTCTTCATAAGTGTAGTGAGCGGTCTAGCTATAATCCCATAATTACGGACAAAGCGTCGGTAGTAACCGGTGAGGCCGAGCATGCCCCGAACTTCTTGGACATTAACCGGTATAGGCCATGCAACCACGGTGGACACCTTTTCATTATTGACGTGGACCCTATCAACTGTGATAATATGGCCTAAAAACGGGACCTTGGGCTGCCTAAAAGAACACTTTGTTACTTTGCAAAAAAATGTTAGGTGTGTAGCAACTCCGAGGTAATTTGCAAATGACGCATATGCAAATCTTGGTCATGATTGTAAATCAAAATGTCATCGAAGAATACCAGAATTAAGTGACGTAAGTAACGCCTGGATAGATCGTTCATTGCGGCTTGAAAAGTTGAGGGCATTCGTTAAGCCGAAGGGCATCACCTTGAACTCATAATGTCCGGAATGAGTTCGAAAGGTAGTTTACTCTATGTCAGCATGATCCATCCGAATTTGATAATACCCAGATCGCATGTCCAATATGAAGAACACTTGTGCACTATGCAATTCATCCAACAATTATCAATAGTGGGGGTTGGGTATTTATCCCCAATAGTGACTCCGTTTAGGGCTCGGTAGTCAACGCACATCACCAAGTCTGATCCTTTGTCCTAACTAAAAGGACCAGGCTGGAGAAAGGACTAATACTAGCTTGAATGAAACCAGCTTCCAGTAGTGTGGCGACTTGTTTCTCAATTTCATTCTTTTGAGAGTGCGGGTAGGGGTGAATGTTGGGGGGTGGGGTATTTGGGAGGATAGGAATTGAGTGAGTATGGGTTCGGAAAGGGGGAAGACTAGTGGGTTCTTGGAATACAGTTTTGTAGGTCTCCATTATAGGCTATAAGAAGTCGGGTATATTGGTTTCGATGGAGGTTTTGATACACAAGTCTTGGAATGTGGCTGATTTCTATGGTCGAGAAGCGACACCTTGTAGTTTGTACTTTTGGCCATCAATAATCAAGATAAGGAACATTTCATTCTAGTTGGCTTGGATGTTATTTAGATAGGCTAGCCACTGTATTCCTAGTACTACATCCTTGCTGCCAGTTGAAAAGGGAGAGAAGTCTTGGGATATTTTGAGTTCAGTGAGTTGGATGGGTACGTTTCGACACACTTTATTACAACAAATGAGATATCCATTTCTGATTTGGATTCTGAATGGTGTCACTAGTTGAGTGGTTAACCCCAGCTCCCTCACGAGACTATCTGAAATAAATTATAGGTAGACCCACTGTCAATTAAAATAAGAACTTATGTAGAATGTAAGGTACCCAATGGTTACATGGGTAGTGTTGAATTTGCCAAAGATAACATTGAGGCTGATTTCCGCCATCTCATCCAAGTTATGAACTTGTTCTGCATCTTCCCTTTTTTTCTTTTTCACTTTCCTCCCCCTCTAGCAACTTGAGTGAACCCGTTTTACAACGGTGTCCAAGGCCGTATTTATCGCTACATCGATAGCATTCCCCTCGCATAAAACACGCCTATTTCTTAGCCTCTGAAAGTCAAGGTGTTGATTTCAGGTATTACTTGTTGTCTCCTTCGGATCGGTTATAGCTTTGGGACTAGCGGTCCATGTTATCGCCCTTGCCCGTCGGCCATGTCCCACCCTGACCTTGTACTCCATGGCCAAACTCATGGCATTATACACCGTTTTTGGTTTTTGGAGTCGAACATCTACCTTGACTTCATCTTTTAGACCGTTTAGAAATACCCCTAGCAGGGTGTTCTCTAACCAATTCGCCCCGGGCAGATCGTTTTGCAAATTCTTGCCCATATTCCTGAATCGTCCCGGTCTATTTGATGCTATGAAGATATTAATCTGGATTCTGAAATTCTACAGCACAAAATTCTTCTGGAAACTCAACGTTAACTCCTAAAATTAAAGGGGTTGTTCTACCTAGAGCCATGAAAATAAATCCAAGGCATCCCCTTCCAAATGCATCAAGGCAAATATCAACCTTTTCTTCATCTGGTATACTGTAATATCAAAAATATTACTCTGCTTTTAGAATCCATCCTCGCGGATCCTCCCCACCTCCATACGTCGGATAGTCGAATTTGTTATAAGGTCGGTAGTTACGTGAAGAATGCCCAGAGCTTTCGACCTCGTCGTTCCGACCAGATCCACCACTTGATTTATCCTTTTTGAGGGCACTCATCTCTTGTTTAAGGGATTCCATCGTAGCAGCGATCGTTGCCATCTGGGGCGTCGAGGGTTGTACCATCACCTTCATTCCCTGAGCTTCCTCGAGTCTACACCATGTCTTCGATTCCCGACAATGGAACCAAGTGATACAATCAATTGAAATGAACGGTAGCTGAATGATTAATTATCGAAATCAAACACAAAGTGTACCCCAATTCGAGATGAGGAAAATGTCCCAAAACAACAAAAACAATTTCTGAAAAACTAAATGACTAAACTACACATGATATCCTTACTAACAGCTACCGTAGCATGTAAATAACCGCTTCTAACTCCCCTATCATCCACTAACAACGAATAGTGGGTCACGCGACAGGCCCATAATAGTCTTCAATTGATCCAGCGTATCCAATTGGGCTTGGGCTTGGGCTCGGGCTCTGGCTCTTATGTGTCGTATTTGATAAACCTGTGTGGGCTTCGCAACATACATTCTTTTTTAAAATGACAAAAGGCAATATTATTACAACTAGCAAGAAGCTAGGGAACAAGTTGGCATTATGTGAGAAATTTGGTTAGGTCATGCAAGGGAATTGGTTTACCACATGTTTTATTGATTCTCTTAAGTAGTTATCATAGTTCTAGGCATCCAATGGTTACAAACATTAGATAACATCATGTGAAACTTTAAGGACCTTGCTATGTAGATAAAAGTAGGTGAGACTGTGTTCATGATCAAAGGAATTGCTACAAATAAAGCTTGTTTATGTTCGATGGAAAAAGATGCATAGTCTGTTGGATAAGAAGTTTGCTAGCCACATATAGCACTAAAATAAATGAAACTCCTCACATGGTGTTTACTGATACATGCAACGTGTAAGGTTTTAGGTTGAGCTAGCCCGCAACGAGCCTGTATCATATGTTAGTATCCAGGTTTATTCAGCTGATAACTTTTGGCAAAACCGACACTGAAGAGCGGTGGCATGAGTTGCAGCTATTAACAGAGTCAATGGAATTAGCTGAGCTGATCGGTAGGTTGAGCCTATAATTGTAGGCTAAGCCCATATCTTTATAGGCTTAGTCGACATCTAGGGTTTAGGCTAAGTTGGCATCAAGGTTTTAGGCTTAGCCGACATATAGGTTTTAGGCTTAACTGACATCTAGGTTTTAGGCTAAACCCATATCTTTATGGCTTGCAGGCTTAGCCAGCTTGTAACTTTTAGTCTAGTCTGAGAGCTGATAGTTGTGAAGGCTAAGTATGTAACCTCTAACTCAATCTGAAAGGGCATTTTAAGGGAGTGGTGTTTTAGCGCTTAGCATGGGTGGTAACAATCAGATCTTGCATGTTGCGTATGATCTTGACAAATCAGAGTGGTAAATCATGGACTTGGTTCTTATCGAAACTAAAAGATTATATTGGAGTTAATCACAAATTGGTGATAATACCTGACAGGGTTGCTTACATTGACCTTGAGGTTAGGATTGTGTTTTTTTGATGCACATCACATACTATATTGTCGTCATTTTATGATGAACCTGAAAATCTCTATGATCGAAACCGATTTGTTATTCCATCTTCAACATAGTATATACAATAATACAAAGGGTAAATTGTAGCAACTAAATATCCTAGATAATAGGAGATATATACAAAATATTATAGCTCAGAATGCAATTTAATAAAGTAAATAATAATAATATATATCGCTAATAGTCCCCCGCAGTCAAAGCAGTAGCAGGGTGAGTGCACAGACTTGTCTTGAACCCGTTGAAGAGTATACGAGGCATGCCTTTGGTGAAAATATCATCATATTAATAGTCAGCAGGTGCATGTAGCACACGAATAGAACCGATGCGAACCTTTTCCCGTACAAAATATATATTTATTACAACGTGCTTAGTACGTTGGTGTTGAATTGGGTTGGGAGATAGATACGTAGTAGAAACATGTCATAATGGATTATGGAAGCTTGTCTGTCCGGTACATGCAACTCTAGTATTAAATTTTGTAACCATATAAGTTTAGCTGCCGTATTACCGGCTCCTCATATTCAACCTTGACACTTATTCTTGATATTGTAGGTTGGCGTTTTGAAGACCAAGAGGTCAAGTTATCACCAAGAAAGACACAATAGCCTGATGTAGATCTTTGAGAATCGAGGCAGCACCCCCCAATCGACATCAGAGTATGTGTCCGTTTGACCGAATTGGAGGGTGATAAGTGTAAACCATGGTCGATGGTGCCCTTAAGGTAGCGCAAGATGCGTTTGAGAAAGGCGAAGTGAGGCTTGCGTGGAGCGCGCATAAATAAGCATACTTGTTGAACATCATAGGCAATGTTTGGCCTAGTGATAGTAACGTATTGTAGTGCCGCTGCAATACTACAATACAATATGCCATCAGATAAAAGCTCGCCTGTATATGCACTTAACTTGGAGTTGGTATATGCCAAAGTGGTTGCGGGCTTGTAGTTTTGAATGTAAGCCCGAGCTAAAATTTCAGTCGCATATTTATGTTGATTAAGAAATAGTCCTTCGTTGTGATTACGAACCTCTATCCCCAAAAAATGGTGCAACCTTGCCAAGATTTGTCATAGAAAATTCTTGAGAGAGGGATGAGATAAAGTGCTACAACAATATATTATTAGATGCGATTAGTATGATATCATCTACGTAAAGAAGCAAGTAAGACACATCATTACCACGTTTGTAAACAAATAAAGAGCTATTAGATTTGGTGCTACGAAAATCACACTGAATGAGGTACGTGGCAAAACGTTGGTACCATGCTCGGGGTGCCTGTTTGAGGCCATATAGAGATTTATTAAGCTTGCACACATGAGTTGGTCGTTGCTTTTCAACAAAACCCGGTAGCTGAAACATGAAGATGGTTTCATTTAGGTTGCCATGCAAAAACGCATTGTTGAATCCAACTGATGAATGTGCCAAGATTTGAATAAAGCAAGTGATAGAATAATGCGTATGGTAGTTGGTTTGACAACTGGGCTAAAGGTCTCATCACAATCAATACCGACCTGTTAGGATTTACATTAACGACTTATCAGGATTTATATTGTTAAAGTGTGCCATTAGCATGAAATTTATGGCGAAATAGCCACATGCATCAAATAATGTGGGCATCTGACGGTTTGAGGTACGAGGTCCCAAGTGTGATTTTCTATTAAAATCTAAAATTCGTTGTGCATGGCATCATCTAGTTAGGATCGGATAGGGCCAGGATGTGTGATTTAAGGAAGGGGGAGATGGTAGTAGTGTGAAGGTTAAATGGGATTTTGGGGTACTGTTTTCCCGGCTTTTGATCGTGTGATCATAGGGTGAGGTGGTAGGGGGCTGGACAAAGTGAGAGTGTGGGGTGGTAGGGGGCTGGACAGGGTGAGAGTGGGAGGTGCTGGGCCCGGTAGGGGGTTGGCAGGGCGCTAGGAATATGTGATGGTGATGGGTGGCAAGCGAAGTTGGGTATGTTGTGGAGGGGAGGTTGGGTTTGAAGGTGGCTTCGGGTTTAAGGGGAAGGGGGTGGTGTAGGAGTGGCGTTTGAGGGCGATATGGGGGTCGGTTGAAGGTCGGAGTGGTTGGGGGAGGCCGTGGTGGTAGGTGGTGGTGGGTGTAGAGGTGGGTGGTCTGCTGGAAATTGAGTGGTGTTGGGTCCAATTCAAGGAAGGAGTAGGAGGCGGGTTGTGGGGTGAATGTGCGAGAGAACGGGAAGGAATTTTCATCAAAGGTAATATGACAGGAGAGAATGCCTTTACCCGTGGATAGGTTAAGGCAATGGTAACCCTAGTGATCCGATAGGTACCCTAGAAACACACAAAGGGATGAGCGGGGAGCCAATTTGAGTGAGCGGCTATCAGAATGGTTGGGGTAATAGGTTCATCCAAAAACGCGTAGGTGGTCATATGTTCGATGTTTATGGTAACATCCACAGGTTCTTATGTACATGGTTGAGTGCTTCTTAGTGGTCTCTCAACTAACTTGTCCTTGAGATCAGTGATCTCAAGTTGCTGGTCATTGACCCTCTTTTGCAAGGCAGTCACTTGAGATTCTACGTAACATCCACAATTCCGCTTTTCATGCCTACACACATCCCAACAGATTGGGAAAGCGGAACGCATGATACGCTGCATAAATGAACTCATGCTTTCATCACTAACCCATGCCTTATTACCCCCTCGTATTGGGCACAGGCATTACACACATCCTTCTATCTTCATAACATCCTCCCCTCCAAATTACTTAACAACCATACCCCCACCACTGCCCTTTACCATAAACACCGAACATATGACCACCTACGTGTTTTTGGATGTGCCTATTACCCCAACCATTCTGACACCTGCCCACACAAATTGGCTCGCCGTTCATCCCTTTGCGTGTTTCTAGGGTACCTATCGGATCACCGGGGTTACCGTTGCCTTAACCTATCCACGGGTAAGGTCATTTTCTCCTGTCATGTTACCTTTGACGAAAACTCCATCCCGTTCTCCCGCACATTCACCCCACAACCTACCTCTAACTCCTTCCTTGAATCCGACCCATCACCACTCAATTTCTAGCAGACCACCCTACCCCCTACATCCACCACCACCGCCACTGCACCCTCTCCCACCTACTCCAATCCTCAACCCACCCCCACATCGCCCTCGAACGCCACTCCTTCACCATCCCTTCCTCGCCAAACCCAAAGCCACCTTCAAACCCAACCTCCCCTCCACAACATACCCAACTTCGCTCGCCACCCATCACCATCACATATTCCCGCTGCACTGCCAATCCCCCTACCGGACCTAGCACTTCCCACTCTTGCCCCGCCCAGCCCCCCCCCCCCCACCTCACCCCATGATCACACGATTAAAAGCCGGAAAAACAGTACCCCAAATCCCATTTAACTTCACACTACGACCCTCTCCCCCTTACCTTAATCACATATTCATGCCCTATCCAATCCTAACTGGACCGATGCCATGCACAATAAATATAAGGCCTTAATAGAAAATCACACTTGGGACCTCGTACCTCAACCGTCGGATGGCCGCATTATTGGATGCATGTGGCTATTTCGCCATAAATTTCATGCTAACATCACACTCGAACGATTTAAATTTTGGTTGCCGTCGTGATTCCGAGGACCAGAGTCATGACAAGGTGGTGGAATAGCCGGGGAGGGATTGGGTGTATCGGTTGTTAGGGCTTCGGATGGGGTGGAAGATACACATGCACGATGGTGTTGCTGCTCTAATTAAGCATGTTGTATGCTTCTTACCAGGTAGGCATTCTTCGATTGATGATGGTTTCGAGTGCATCAAACTCCATCGGTAACCCATGAACTAGTTGAAGCACCAAGCGTTGTTCCAAGACTGGGCTATCAACTGCATTTAGTTTGTCATCCAAGTCTTTGAGTTTTTGGCAGTAGTCTTCAAGAAAAGGCATGGAACTGAGTTTCTTGTTGATAAATTGTTGTTCGAGGGCTACGACATGAGATCCTTTGTTTTTAAAGATCTTTTTGACCCGGTTCCATGCCTGTTGTGCAGTAGAATACGAGTTAAAGCACACTTGTGAGGATATCATCTGACAGGGTGCCATAGATCCATTGAACTAAAATGGTGTCTATCTTGAGCCATAGGATGGATGATTTTTAGTAGGGGGATTGGTATCATCTACATGGTCAAGAACTTCGTACCCGCGCGCATGAAGTTTGAATAACTTCACCCACGATGAGTAGGAGACTCTCGATCCATCTTGAACGTGTACTTTCATTTGAATATTAGTCACCGTGTACACCAGGTAAGTGAAGGGTGTTTTGCTTGGGAGCGGGGGCTACATGGGTCTCAGATTTTTCACCCATTACTTTGACTGGAACCGAGGAATGGTGCTACAGAGGATCAAGGATGGCGGGTGGTCAAGGCTTGTCAGGATCGAAATCCTGGGCTACTAGTCGACAGGGGTCAAAACCTCTGGTTGACGGCGGTGGTGATCACGTAGCAAAGAGCTGGTGGGGCTCTGATACCATGAAAATATCTATGATCAAAAACATCAAAGTTGAGAATATTGAAGTGTCTTAAGAGACCTTCCCGGTTCGAACCACGTCTAAAATTATTCTTAACCCTAGTGTCCATCGAACCGAACCCGCAATTGACTGCATACATTGGTTACCCATATTGACCAAAATGACAACCCCTTCCCTCCATCCGAAAATGACAACCCCCTCCCCCCACCCAAACCCGCTATTATACCTTTACACCCAATCTATACCGTGATTGATATCCAGAAGAAAGTACATATCCTGGATAGAACAAAGGTGTCGTATTCCTCTTAGGTCAAAGTATTCCATCTACATGCTTAGTGATACAAAGTTCTACATGACATTGATAGAATTAAACCCCCGGTGCATGATGACCCACACTACGACTCTTAGAACGAGATTGATGCCATCGTGCTGCAATGGATCTATGGAACCCTCTTCAATAAGCTACTTGTTCACGTACTTGTACCTGAATCTATAGCTCTGGAAGCATGGAATCACATAAAGAATTTATTCTTGAACAATAAGGGATCACAAGTAGCCACTATCAAGTACTCTTTCATAAATCTCAAGTTAGCTTCTATGCCTTCCCTGGAAGCCTACTACCATTATTGAAAGAATTAACAGACCAATTAGCAGACGTTGACAACATGTTAGTGAAAGCCTCCTAGTTTTACAACTTGTTCGTGTTCTTCCATGAGAGTTTGACAATATTGGTACGTACCTAAACCAATCTATGCCAAATTAGGAGACGGCATGGGGCAATATGCTTCAACTTGAAGCATTACGCTAGGCTGCCTGAGATCCAGAACATGTTGTAGCTGCTGCGATTCAGCCCTCTCAGCGTCAGGCCCATTTGACCACCCCACGTTTCAACTCTCATAACCATAACACTCGTGGAGGAAGTCAAGGTGCTCCGTGCCGCACACCTGAAATCCACAGGGACGATCATAGCCTCCTTGGGCTTCTTCTTCAGGCCCAACACCACAGTAGCCCGATCGACTGGCCCAACAATCTTCTTGGACTTCACCTCCTGCCCAAACATAACAGCAGATATGGGCTCCCACGGTAGGCTACCTCAACCCTGTTCGTTTCCAACGTAACCCGATTGGGCTGCACCTTGGTGGGTCGGGCCTCAAAACCAACAAACTCAGCAATCTACCGGAGGGAATCGAATGGCAAGATCATCAGGCTCCTGCCAACAGCCTCAGAACAATATGACTGAGGTGAACTCTATGGAACCAATCGAGTTGGGCGCTGCATTTTAGGCAATGACACTTTACCCTAGGATACTTAATGGCACATGGACATCGATGTCACTCACCATCTTTCTTCATATTTAGGTATATGTTCCACCTCTCACAATATTAATTCCATTAAGCACATATTTGTTGGAAATGGTCACAAAATGCCAATTCATGGGTCTGGAGACACCACATTGCCCCATAACCTACGCCTTAACAAACGTCCTTTACACTCCCGACATAATCAAGAACCTTATCTCTGTTAGACAATTAACTATTAATAATTTTGTGTCTGTAGAATTTGACCCCTTTGGTTTCTCAGTGAAGGATCTCAGGAATGGGATGATTATGACCTGACACAATAGTAACGGGCCTCGTTATCCTCTCACAACACCTGTCGCTGTTCCCAACACCTTTGCTTTCAGTTTCATTATCTCAACAATCTCTAATTTTTGGCATGATCGACTAGGCCACCTGGATCTTCCCATTATGGATATTTTTATCTTTTAAACGTGAAATCTTGTAATAAGACTAGTCATTCTCATTCTTGTCAGTTGGCTAAATATAAACGTTTACTTTTTCAATTGTCTACTTCGTGTACTTTCATGCCCTTTGTACCACGGGTTATGAACGTCACCCATTCTTATTACCACGTGTTACAAATATTATATGATCTTACTGGATGTTTTCACCAATTACAAATGGGTATTTCCATTAAAATTCAAATCTGAAACATTTGCCAAATTCCAAAATTTTCACAAATACATTTACACCCAATTTAATTGCAAGATAAAAATATTTAATGCGACAATGGTGGTGAGTTTGATAATAATCAATTTAAATAATTTGTCACCTCTCAAGGCATTCAATTCCGCTTTTCGTGTCCACACACCTCCCAACAAAATGGGAAATCCAAACGTATGATCCGCCAGATTAATAAAATTATGCTTTCCCTTCTATTTCATGCCTCTTTACCATTAACATTTAGGGTAGAAGCCCTTCACACCTCCTCATATCTTCACAACATACTATTCTCCCAACTTCTACAAAACCGCACCCCTTAGCCGCTCTCTACCTTCGGACCTCCCCTATAGTATCGTCACCGCAGTAGAGTTTAACCACCAACTTCGCGATGGATTGGTGTGGTTCCTCTACGCCTAGGACACCAAAATGTCAAACCATGAACGAAGAAAAGCATGAGATAAAATAGTGATTGTGAGACCCCAATTCTTGACTAGGGGGGACACCAAAGGCCTCTGCCGCTTTCTACCTTCGTAACCGTCCTACGATAATCTGTGTCTTCGGTTGTTCTTGCTACCTAAACAAATCCGCTACTCATCAACACAAACTCACCCTTCGTTCCACCCGCTTCATATTCCTTGGATACCCTACCAATTATCAAGGGTATCGATGCCTCTACCCCACTACCGATAAGATTATCTTTTCCTGTCATATCGTCTTTGATGAACTGTTTTCCTTATTCTCAGCCATCAAACCCTGATGACTACTCCTTCCTTGACACTAATCCCTCACCCACGGTTTTTACCACTCCTACACCTTCCCTAGATCTCAACCCCCATCCCATCCGCTATGACCAACAACATTTGCTGTCCACAACAAACCCCTCACAAATCACGAACCACACCTCATCTACTAACATCGACCTAAACCAACCAGCCAACCTCCTAATCATCACCACAGCCCCCACTTAAGCTCTGTTGCCCCTAACCCCTGACCCGCCAGCTCTATCACAACAACCTCAACTACCTCCCCTTTCCCACCCCATGAACACACGATAAAAATCTTGCATCTCTAAAGCCCAAGGTCCTATAGCCTTCCATACCTCTGCCAACCATATCTCTCCTATACCAAAAACACACCTTCTAGCCTTATCTGATCCGAATTGGCATAGTGTTATAACTGACGAATACAGGGCATTAATGGAAATAACACGTGGGCACTGGTTACTAAATCGATAGATGCGCATGTGATTCAGTGTATGTGGATTTTTCACCACAAGTATGATGCTAATGGCACTTTACAACGCTATAAGGCTAGTATTGTTGTTAACGGGGAATCTCAACAGGTGGGCATTGACTGTTTTGAGAGATTTAGTCTAGTAGTCAAGCCGACTACTATCCAGACTATACTTAGGGGTTGTTTGGTAGCCTCTTAATGGTTATTAAAAAACTACACTCTTAATGGTTTATAGCCTCTTACTGGTTAAGAGGTAACCCTAATGCTGAATGGTTAAGATGTTAAATCTTAATGGTATATCTTAACCATTCAACATCAGGGTTAACTCTAAACCACTTAATGACCACTTGGAGGTTAATGACCATTAAGAGGCAGGACCACTAAGAGACAGCCTCTTAATGACCATTACAAGGCTACCAAACAACCCCTTAGCCTTACCATATCTAGGAACGGGCCCATACATCAATTGGATGTTAAAAATGCATTTTTACACAGCAACTTGGATGAGACAGTTTACATGTTTCAAACATTAGGGTTTGTCGATAAGCGGCTCCCTTCTCATGATTGTTGCCTTAATAAGTCTCTTTACGGACTTAAATTGGCTCCTCGTGCATGGTACAAATGATTTGCCAATTTCATTTTATAGTGTTGTTTTCGTACCACCATTAGTCACTCATCTCTCTTCGTTTACACAAAGGGACAATGTAACGCCCCGAAATATCAAAGCAATCAACTTAGCAATAACGAGGTCAAGTTGGGATATATATATATATATATATATATATATATATATATATATATCTGTGTGTGTGTGTGTGTGTAATGGACTTAATTGGATCCATGGATTAAGTGATAGATGGGATTAAGAGCCCATTACCACCCTTAAACAACCCTAATTAGGAATTAGAACCCACACTTGCAACCCAAGCAATAAAAAATCTAGAGAAAGAGTAGAGAGAGTAGAGAGAGAAAGTGAGAGAAGATCAAAGGTTTCAAGCTTGGTGGATTGAGGGTAGAAGATCTAACTATTGGGGCATCAAACAATGAAGAAATAGCAAAAAATTCGGGTAAGAATCGTCCTCCAAACATCCTTTTTAGATCAGATCTGGAAACTAGGGTTTTGGGTTGGAAAAGTTGCAAAAATCATATACAGGTCATATTTTTACGTATGAAATCGTGTAAATGCTTGATATAGTTCCACGGATGAAAACAAAGGTTTTGGACTTAAAAAGTTAAGATTTTGGGTAAAAATGGACTGGTTCGTCGTTTTTATACATCCAGCGAAACTGTGAGCCCGATCAGCGAAATTAGTAGTTATCCCAGCAAAACTAAGAGAAGTTCCAGTGAAACTATAGTTTCAATGGTAACTTCGCTAGTGCTTAGGTTGACCAGTAGATCTTGCGAACCTAGGAAATTCCAACGAAAGTTGGGTACAACTAGCAGTGAAACTGCAGTGCGAAACTGCCGGGCGAAACTGCCGGGCGAAACTGCCGGGCGAAACTGTCGGGCGAAACTGCCAGCAAAACTAATAGCAAACCTGATAGTGAAGCTACCAGCAAAATTGCTGGCGAAACTATGTAGAGAATGACCTATTTATGTGTTAACTATTATGCAGACCGTGTGACCTGATCATAGGCTAGGTAACTTAGACGTAAGGTTACTTATCGATCAAGTGAGTTCTAGATACCCTTATTTACAAGTTTTTTCATATTTTGGGGCTATTATACATAGTAAACCTAAGATTTTCAAGGTAAAGTTTTCAAGAGGTTTTAACAAGAAAATAAATTTTTTCCTATAACAAAATATGCTATATAAAGTCCTTTAAATAAAAAATTTTCACGTTGACCTGGTAACATGGCCCCAGCCAGGGGCGTTGCCCCTGGGACCCCACTAGGCGCTGCTACCCCTAGAACTCCGCTATTAGGGGCTGCCGCCCCTTAACCCCCACTATCCTGCGGAGGGTCGGTTATATGATTTATTTCCCATTGTTAATGAAATGTGAATGTATAGACTAAGAGTTATTTCCTATCATGTATATGTATAACTAAAGATGTAAGCGGAACTTAAAGAAATGTTATGGGGCCTCGTAACGTGTACCTTTGTAAAGTAAAGCCTTGCAAGCAAATGACAGAGGATGTTGCATTCGTTGTGCCCTCATGACAGTAAGGCCTGGATTGGCATGTCAGTAAAGTAACGTCCCGAACAGGCAGGTCAGTAAGACCTAGATTGGCATGACAATAATAGCCTATATAGGTACGACAGTAAGGCCTGGATTGGCATGTCGGTAAAGTCCTGTGTTTATCATAGACACCAATAGTGACTGGGAATTGACGGGTAAAGAAGAGTAATAGTTAATAATTAAGCGAAAGTCTTAATGACAAAGCATTAATAAAGTGATAATCTGTGTAAACTAATGTTTTGTTATGTGATGATTACTTTTGAAGGATAAAGTTAACATATCTTAGTAAAAGTTACTTGATAAATTATACCTAGAACTTACTCAGCGAAGCTGACTTTTTATGCATATTAGTTGATAGGTGAGCTGTCGGACTTGAGTGGATGGATGGATCTAGAGCTTCTTGGAAACCGAAGACTGGCATCCCTGATTCAGAAGATTGTTAAATAAACTCTTAAAGATTATTTGATATTTTAAAGACAATCTTAGTGACTTATTTGAATTATGTTGTAATGGATTGAAACTTGATGTAATTTTCTGCTGTAAATGTTTACTAAATGAATGTTTTATGTCCTTCTTTTGTTATGGATGACCAACTGTGGGGCTTCCCAGGATCAGGGGCCTTACAGATAACAGATGGCCTATTTATTGTTGTATGTTGATGATGTTAAACTTATGGCCTTGTATGACGGGTTATTAAAGGACATTATCTCTACTTAGTCTTCTGAGTTTTGCAATGACAGATCTTGGACATCTACACCACTTTCTCAGCATCCAAGTAACCAAGAAAAAGGATGGATTATTACCATCTCAAGAGGCATATGCGGCTGATATTCTATCTCGGTCTCACATGGAAAACTGCAACCCATGCTCCATATCTACCAACACTAACTCCAAACTTAGTGCTACAGTCGGGACTCCGTGATAACACATTATACATGAGCTTAGCCGGAGCTTTACAATACCTCATGTTCACACGACCATATATCTCTTATGTTGTTCAACAAGTGTGCTTGTTCATGCATGCCCCAAGAGAGCCTCATTTTCAATTCTTGAAACATGTTTTATGGTATATTAAAGGCACTCAAGATCAAGGCCTACTCATTACCCCCTCCAAACTTTAAAACTTATAGCTTATTTAGATGCAGACCGGGGGTGTCTTAGTTCTAAGCGGTCTACCTTCGGATATTGTGTTTTCTTAGGCGATAATCTCGTCTCATGGTCTTTGTAACGACAGACCACCATCTCCCGCTCCATTGCCGAGGTTGAATACCGAGTTGTCGCCAACACAACAATTGAAACCAGTTAGCTGTGGAACCTTCTCTTGAACTACATGTTCGTATCCGTGATGCCACCATTATTTTCTGCGACGACAATTATTCAACCGTGTATCTCTCGGAAAACCCTATTCAGCATCATCGGACTAAGCACATCGAAATTGACAAACACTTTGTGCTTGAGAAAGTCCGGATTGACGCCCTCCATGTCCTTCATGTTCCTGTGGATTTTCAATATGCTGATATCTTTACCAAGGGCCTCTCAAGATAGTTATTTCATCGCTTCAAGTCTAGTCTTTGCCTCCGTTCCTCTACTGCTACGACTGAGGGGGCGTGTTAGTCGAACATATATTCTATATATTTCGATGGCCATGTTCTCATTTATTGTGTTCTTTGTCCAATTGTCTTTGCTATTAATTTGGTGTATCATTTCCTTTGTTAGACCCTTAGAAATAGGCCTTAATGTTAGCTTCCTTTAGTATGTATGTACAACTTTTGTTATGAATGAGATGATCGAAGGTTTTACCCATTTTCAATACCTTGCATCTCTTCCCTTCAACACTAAAAATCATGAACAACTCTCTCCAGTTTGCCTAAACCGTGTTTAGGGTAGCTAACCACTGGATTCCCAACACTAAAAGCTCCCCCAATGAAAAAAAGATAGAAATATTGGGTAATCTTAAGGTCATTCACCTGCAAAGTAAGATTTTTGCAAATTTGCCCACAACGAATTACATCCCTAGTACTGATTTAAACACCAAATGGAGGTACTGGTTGGGTGGGAAGATTCAATTCGGCTACTAATACATCAGAAATGAAATTGTGTTGAACCACCGTCAACCAATATTAAAACCTCTGTAGAGTTGAGCATACCGTGTACTTTCATAGTTGTAGGATGCAACTTCCCGAGTATTGCGTGGAGGTTGATTTCGGTTGTTTCCTCCTGGACTTCATCACAATCAAGTCCATCGTTAGGGGGCTGTTCATCCATGCTTTCCTCGGCCTCTAGTGCTTACACCAATGTTAGGATCCAGAACTAAGCAGGCAATTAACTTTGATTGAATTCACAAAAAGGTTGGCCCAATTCAAGACGGGCTAAATCTCTGATTACAAGTACTAGAAACTGGAAAATTACATGAGCAAGAAACAAAGATAAATATAGCCTGCTATTCATACAAACGTAATACTAACTGCTCCACTAACTAACCTGAAAGTGTGCTTGGAAACGGCTCCCCACTCTTCCAATATCCCGCCATTCTTTTCACCCAAGGTATCCCACCGAGACCCGATAATTGCTTCCGGAATCATCGTACCTAACTGCCCCATGTTGGCAGCTGTGACCCGTTTCCGCCTCGAATATGTTTGAGCAGGGCCGGTATTGTATCACTATGTTTTACTCATTATAACAGGTAAAGATTTTTTTTAACTACTTTTATTTTATTTGTCATGGGTGATGTTATAGTTACAAAAGATTATGTGTGTTTTGCTTTTGCTTTATATGGTAATGTGGATCTTGATGTGGCAAATAATCCTCTTAAGACCACCTGCTGAGTTGGCTATAAAGGATATCCCCGACCATGCTTTGGCTGCTGTTTAGGAGAGTTCCATAAGGTTAAATATGACTAGATGAACCTATTTTCTGCATTTTAGTTTGGTGCCTGATATATATACATATAACAGTTTTTGAATTTTCAGGAAGGTTTACTTTGTTGGAAGACGTAGACCGGTACAACCAACTTTTTTGATCATTTTGTTAATTATGAGTTTTGGAACCGCTCGTTTGGTAATTAAATATTATTTTGTCCCCATGTGGTTATTACGTCTTGTAATCAAGGGTTTTTGCGCCCCTATATTTTGCGTTATGCTATAAAATCAATGTAGACAGGTATGTACCAATGACAAAGTTGATTGCTATTCTAAGAGATTTTCCTTTAATGAAAAAAGAATACAGTTTGGTGCACTTTTGCTCAAAAATTGTATGAGGGCATAAATGGTTTAGTAGAAAATTGTGCTCTGATGTTTTAATTTGAACCAGAATTGTGGTCTTATATTCTATAAATTTTGTCTAATAATAGTCATCTTAGGTGAGCATTTTGATTGCAATAAATAATATTATTATATATTCCATCCACAGAAATTATTTTGTTTTTTGAAACATTTGTCTCAGCAGTCAGCACATAATTGAATTAAAAAGTTTTACTGTTGGTCAAATGTTTGTAATGCCCCTTAAAACTTGTGTACCAAAATCAAAGTTACTCTTGTTAGTTACTGTTTACTAAGGGCAAAAGGTAAGTAGTTTAATAACCATACCTAATAAGAAAACTTGCAATTTTCTGGCACAACCTGAAATGGAAATGCTACATTTCTTCCAGACATGGAATATTAATGAAGTACCATGCTTTTTAATTTATAGTACATCATTAATAACAGTTTCTTCTTTTCCTTATTGTTTTCAAATTATTATGTTTACATGGATCCTAATTTACATATGAGATTAGTTTTTATAATTATAATACTTTGGGTTTCTCATTGCAGCTATCAACAATTTGTATGTTAACATTAAAGAAGCTGATCCTCCTTATAACCTCTGCAGATGAGGTCAAATCATTTCCTCAGCTTACATTTATTTTCAGTAGAGGTGTCAAAGTGGGTCAGCCGGATGTTGGGTAACGGGTCAAAGCATGAATTATGGAATGGATGGGGTTGACAGTTAACACTTTTGGCCTAAATTTTCAAAATCTTGTATGAAGTTATAATTAGTTATTTGAGGGTGATGATGTCTGATTTATATGAAGTTATAAGAGAACATGACCAAAATGGATTTTTTGTGAGAGAAGGATGGACATTTTCGTACAAGTCTCAAAGTCAGTTCAAATAAGAGGTAAATAAGTGATGTTACTTTTACCAATAGATAGCGAGTTTTGTTGCACTGATTATTTGACTCCTAACGAATGTTATAATCAGAAGTGAGATTTGTTGGCGCGACATTGAACCTGCTTATAGCAGGATTTGGTCATAATAATTAGATGATCATTCTTTGTTGGTAGGAAGTGGGGGTCGGGAAAGCAGATTGTAGAAGGATAGTACACCATCAAGAACATTTTAAACAGTGAATTTAATATGTGAACAAAGATTTGGTATAATGCTATTGGATGATCATTCTTTGTTGGTTTATTAATGAATATTACAATGGTATTTATAGTCTCTTGCAAACATGTAAAATCAAAAGAATTAGCTAAAAAATGGTAATGAGTTTAATGGATCAGAGTGATCAAATGGGTCGAAAGTCGGAAGTTATCCAAAACTTACTTTATGCATAAAAACTCTAAAATCAAATTTTATTCATAAAAATGGATTATTATCGATACTATAATTAAAAGATAATAAATAGTTTATGATGCAGACCAAACCGTATGTATGTATGTGGGTCGGTGGTTAAAGAGAGGACCAACTGGAATATTGCTACAAATCTTTATGATGCAGACGAAACCGTAAGCATATGATTTATTCCTTGTCAAAAATGATTTTGTGAATTTTGATGTGATAACTGGAGGCGGTAATTTCAACCCATTTACATACGAATGGGTTGATTCGGGTTGTATATCATCTTTAATTGGTCAAGCACGTAAAATAAAAAAAATAGCTTAAAAGAAAACGGGTCAAACACGTTGAAAGTTGTCAGAAATGTGTTCTTAGTGAATAATCCTGTACATCATTTTATTTAAAATTAGATTATCAATGAAATAATATAATTTTATAATCTTATATGGGGACTTATTATTATATAAAAAATTTGCATTTTGGTGCAACCGTATTTATAGACAACCGTAGTTGTACCGACCGAATTCTTACCCAAAAATGACCCATTTTGATTCATTTCTCAACTTGCCCCTGTGCACTCATTTTTTACTCATTTACATATAAAATTCTTGCTTTGGGTTATATTTGATATCCAAAGGTTAAACTCGAACTTAACTAAAAAGGAAATACCGAAGAAGTTGAAAGTCGTTAAAAGGTGTACCCTATACGTAAATGTCATATATCATTAATTAAAAAAATAAGATTATTGTTAAAATAATACTCCATCTATCGTAATATAACTCCCCCCCCCCAAAAAAAAAAAAAAAAAGACTTGAAATTGTTTTTTTTTGGTACCAAATCAGTTTTGGCTCATTACCCAACCCACCTCGTGCCTGTCAGCCACCTTTGGTTATAATCATTATAAGTTATTTCATTATAAATGACAGTTTTATAACAATTGTGACCTTTTGTTTAACCTTTATAATTAATCTTATGGCAGCCGTTGGATAAACCCTATGGACTTTGGTTGAATCTGAACATAAATCCTTAAATTTTATTTTTGTAAAAATTTTTCATTAACTTTTGAAACTTAACTATAATCATTAATCGAAGACCAAGGAAAGAACTTCAAATGTTCAATCATTTAGCTATGGATGCTTAGCGGGGTTGGAAGTTCTCTTGTTGTGAGCATTCCGGCACTTTTTGGATACTTTCACTTTCAACCCGATTGACCATCTACGTGCCCTTTGCGTCCAATCATCCCGAAGAACACTCCAACCACTCCCCCCTCCCCCCGCGTCTTACCATGGCAGCCTGTAACACTCCAAATTTAATGTAATAGTTATAAATATACGAATTATGAAGTTTTCTTTCATATACTGTTAGACGAGTAAGTAACGAGCAAAATAACTATTTAAAATTTTAAGTTTTTAGACTAGTTTTAGTATCGTGACCATTTAAATATAATTAAATATAATAATATATTATACTTAAACGTGCTCCGTTTTTAACGGAACTTAGGTCGATTCATAGAGAAAAATAAGGTCATCCCAACGACGTATTCGAAATTTTATAGAACTTTATAGTTTAAAAGTTACGAGAGAATAACAAAGTAACCAGCTGAATTAATTAAGCAATCAAGCAGGCTCGTCAATAAGTAAAGCAAGCAGCCAGACTGCTCACATTTATAAATAGAATTCAGTTGCCTGCCTGCTTGCTATAAATAGAAGATCATAGGTTTCCTTCAGAATATAAGTTTTCTTGAGAACGCTTTATTATAAAGAGAATCTCGAGTTCTCAATACCCCACTGGATATTGTTAATAGTCATTTTTGCTCGAGTAGGAGTACGAGTAGGAAGATTCTATATCAATTATCGTAGATAGTTTAAAGGTATGTTCTCATTTAAGTTATGTCAAGTTAATTATTATTTATTTTAGTGTTATTATTAGGATTAGTATTAGTATAATATTATTATTTTGGGCGTTAGGGTTATTGTTTGGATTGGATTTTAGGTAGCCTAGCCTTAGTTAAGCATGGAATAATCATCCATACTTAAACAAGATAGCGCTAGCTAATATTCAACCATTACAATGACTAGTTAGTTGTACCATCGCCTAACCTAGGATTACTTAAACTGTATACAAGATCCTGATATATTTAACGGGGTGTGTCAAACTGGCTGAAAAGAGGATAGGGTTCCTCGTATGTGTTACACCCCCGCTGATAGCGGAAACACGGGGAATGTGAGCTAGACGGGATCGTCATAACACATGGTATGCAATAGAGTAGCAATAATAATAATATGATGACAAGCGTGTCATCGTGTCATGACGACACCCGAACACAATTGGACACTTGTGTCGTGTATAGTCAACGTTCATGACAGCATAGCCGTAAGCACAACATAAATGATCACATAAGCATTAAGGATAACTTGGAATATAATATTCCCACAACTCGGGAACAAGTATACAAAAGATCATGTTCAAGCTTTACAAGGGTAATGATTACAAAATGTATCCTAGGGTCTCCTCTAAAAGGCAGCACTCCTAGATCTTCAATTACCTTGATCACCTGAAAAGAGATGCTCAAAACGGTCAACATAATTGTTGGTGAGCTTCGCAGGTTTTAAGTAATAAAAGATGTTAAGATGAAACCAGTAAGATTAATAAGAGCCACCGCAACTATACTTATGTATAGGCGGTTGTACAAGTTATAAGTAGCTACAGCCAAACCTAATGTTCGGTTCCTCACAGGAATTGATGGCTGTAAGGAAAATATTCTCAAGACATAAATAGTTTAATAAGACGTAGCAAGATCCACACAGCGCATACGTATAGCGTATAACCAAACCAGACCTTAGGTCCCATTACCGGGATTAATGGTTATATAAAAAGGTTTTCCATAGTAAAATGAGTTTAACATGACGTAGCAAGATCCACACAGCGCATACGTATAGGTTACAACCAAACCAATCTTTAGGTCCCAAATTCCGGGATTAATGGTTGTAATGGATGATCGGCTTAGAAGGACCACACAGAAGATCCACACAGAAGAGCCACACCGCGAGAGCATCCAAGGTCAATAGCGTTCACAAGTAACATCAAACAACACATAACGTCAAATAGTAGCACATAGTAATGTGTTACCACTAAGTAATACACATAGTGGTAACATAGCACATAGTTCAAACTCATATAGCAGCAATCACAAGATAAGCAAGGTAAGGTTCTCATAGTAGTAGCAGCCAACTTCCACTAGGGAAGGTGCCTGAAATCAAGTTAAGTAGGTGAGCATCCTTTTCCCCCAAGTTGAACCTATTTAAAAAGGTTTTATAAGAGTAAAAAGAGGCCACGAAACTCACTGAACAGATGATAGGCACGTATGATGAATATTCCCAATGGTAGGATGCTATGAACAGTCAAACATCTATTGACAGTTACTGACAAGCATTAATAATGAGCATAAAGCATAAGATGATGTCAATAGATTCGGGCAGTTTCGGTTCGGTCGTGGGTAGTACACACACAAGCAGACATACACATATCAGTCTAGGTTATTTTAATTAGTATGTGCCTGTTGATAGCGTTGACTTTAATCTTTGTGGTTAAGCTATGACACTTTATTAATGTTACCTTATCGTCGTAAGATCTCCGAAAAGGGGATCCACACACACACACACATCATCAGTCTCACAACAGGACCGGACGCACGACTCAACCTTCCTTCGTACGAATGGACCTTCAGTCGTACGAATCAGCTTCATTCATACGATTGAACCTTCATTCATACGACTAAGCATTCAGTCGTACCATGCAAGACCCAGTCATACGACTCAACCTCCATACACACGATTGAACTTTCATTCGCACGAATCAGCTTCATTCGTGCGATTGAACACTCATTCGTGCGACTGGCCTTTCAGTCGTACGACTCACGCACATTCGCACACAATGCCATTCGCACTGACTCAATCGCACGCACGCTCACTCGCATGGACTCATTCGCACACACATTCAATCGCACACACATTCAATCGCACACACCCATACGCATGACTCAGTCGTACGATTTGCCCAATCGCACGGCTAGTCGCGTGACACACTCATACGCCTAACCCAGTCGCACGACTCACCCCAGTCACACGGCTCAGTCGGCCGGAAGGCCCAGTCATCCTGTATAGCAGGTCGCGACTGCACAGACCTCGAGCAGCGTCCAACTGCTCCGAGCATGGGTTTCGCGCACCAAGAACCTCCAGAACACTTATTCTAACATGTCTAAACAAGAAGCACACTCAAAAATACAACATGCAAGCCCACACGACCTCATGTGCTCGGATGAACCCGAGCACCCGAAACCCTAGAAAACGCAGCAGCTAAATCGAGCTAAAAAACGAGGTAAGCGAGGTTATCTACCTGCTAGGAACGAGTATACACGATGACACTCAAGATTTGACGACGAAAATGCAACAAATGGTCGATTTTTGGTGTAGATCGATGTAGAGATGAAGAAGAAGAAAAAAAGTGATGAAGAAAAGAAGATGTGTAGAATGGCTGGGAATGGGGTTTTTTATACCCATCCCAGGTTTGCAAAATGTCACTTTTAGTCCCTGTACTTTGCCCCAAGTTCCTAAATTTTGTTTCGGTTGAAAACGCTATTTATTAGTCTTGTTTCTATATTATGATAAAATGTTATTATGATATTTATAATTTAAAAATGGTTTTATTTGTGACATTATGTACTTATAAAAACGGTGCGTTTAATGACAACAGGGCAAATCTTGGAAAACGTTTTAGGTTGATAACAATTCAGGCAACGATAGCACACGCATAAGGTTAACCAAGCAAGCAAACATATATAATATCCACATAGATAGGCTATAAGGTGAGGGATGACCGACAATAAAAGTTAACAGATTACGTCAATAGAGGACCTTTGGTGACGGATGTCACAGTATCCCCCAGTTGGGAGAATTTCGTCCCGAAATTCAACTGGTGCTAGGTCCAAGGGCGTCATCCTGAATAGGTGGATATTTGAGTCTCATCTGATCTTCACGTTCCCATGTAAACTCTAGCCCTCGTTTGGAATTCCATCTTACACGAACAATAGGTATCTTGCTGCGCCTCAACCTTTTGACCTTTCGGTCCATGACCTCAATGGGTTCCTTAAAAAATGAGGTTTCATCAATCTTGATGTCCTCAATAGGTACGTGAAGTGATTCGTCAGCTAAACACTTCTTGAGATTCGATACATGGAAAGTATCATGTACACTGTTAAGCTCTTGTGGCAACCGTAATCGGTACGCCACCGGACCGATTCTTTCTGTGATCTCGAATGGTCCAACATATCTTGGGGCCAACTTCCCTTTCTTTCCAAACCGTACGACCCCTTTCCATGGAGAGACCTTAAGCAACACTCGATCCCCAACGTTAAACTCTAGTGGCTTCCGATGGTTGTCGGCATAGCTCTTTTGACGGTCTCTAGCAGCTTTGAGTCTGTCTTTGATTTGGAAGATCTTATCGGTTGTTTCTTGAATGATTTCGGGACCTGTTAGCTTGCTTTCACCAACCTCGGCCCAACATACAGGCGATCTATATTTCCGTCCATACAACGCTTCGAACGGTGCACAACCAATACTAGTATGGTAACTGTTATTGTAGGAAAACTCGATCAGCAGTAGATGAGTATCCCAACTGCCACCAAAATCAATAACGCACGCCCTCAGCATGTCTTCAAGCGTCTGTATCATTCGTTCACTTTGGCCGTCTGTCTGGGGGTGATAGGCTGTACTCATGTCTAATCGAGTGCCCATCGCTTTCTGTAACGTCTGCCAAAATCGTGAAGTGAATCGATTGTCTCGGTCAGATATGATTGACACCGGCACCCCGTGTCGTGTCACGAATTCTTTGATATACACCCTTGCTAGCTTATCCATCTTGTAGTCTTCTCGGATAGGGAAGAAGTGAGCGGATTTTGTCATTCGATCCACCACGACCCATATCGAGTCGTGTCCCCTTGGCGTTCTCGGGAGTTTGGTAATGAAATCCATAGTGATGTTCTCCCATTTCCACTCGGGGATTTCAGGTTGTTGCAATAATCCTGATGGTTTTTGGTGTTCAGCCTTGACCTTTGAACATGTCAAGCATTTGCTCAATATAAAGCAATATCCTTCTTCATACCTGGCCACCAGTACAGCTCCTTCAGATCGTGGTACATCTTGTCTGCACCAGGATGTAGAGTATCGAGTCTTGTGTGCTTCATCCAAGACTAGTGTACGTACACCTCCCCATCTGGGGATCCATATACGATCCATGAAGTAATGTACGCCGTCATCCTTGCGACTCATTTGTTTATCCATCCCTCGGATTCCTCTCCTGCAAGGTTTTCTTCTTTCAAAGCCTCACTTTGCGCAATTTGAATCTGAGCCTTTAGATTGGTTTGAATAGTCAATCCTAGCGCTCGAGCACGTAATGGTTTCACGCGTTCCTTGCAGCTTAAAGCATCAGCCACCACGTTAGCTTTCCCGGGGTGATACCGGATTTCACAATCGTAGTCGCTAAGCAACTCTACCCAGCGTCGCTGTCGCATGTTAAGTTCCTTCTGATCAAGAATATGTTGAAGGCTCTTATGATCCGTGTAAATGATGCATTTGGTTCCATATAGATAATGCCTCCATATCTTGAGTGCAAATACTACAGCGCCCAACTCCAAATCATGAGTTGTGTAGTTCTTTTCATGCACCTTTAGTTGTCGCGATGCATAGGCAATTACCTTATCTCTCTGCATTAGCACACATCCCAACCCTTGATGTGAAGCATCGCAGTATACCACGAAATCATCAGTTCCGTCCAGGAGGGACAGTATTGGAGCATTGCACAGCTTTTCTTTCAATGTCGTTCTTGTGAATGTCCCCAATCAAACTTCTTGTCTTTCTGGGTTAGCAGCGTTAACGGTTGCGCGATCTTTGAAAAGTTCGCAATAAAACGACGGTAGTATCCGGCCAATCCTAGGAATTGCTGTATTTCTGAGTGTGTTTGGGGAGTATCCCACTTCTTCACAGCTTCAATCTTACCGGGGTCCACATGAATTCCATCTTCGTTAACCACATGACCCAAAAACTTCACTTCTCGAAGCCAGAATTCACACTTCGAGAATTTATCAAAAGTTTCTCCTCCTTCAACAGTTCTAGAATTGCTTGGAGGTGTTTTCGTGGTCCTCCTTCGAACAGGAGTAGATGAGTATGTCGTCTATGAATACAATCATGAACTTATCCAGATAAGGCTTACACACCCGATTCATTAAATCCATAAAGACAGCTGGTGCGTTGGTCAACCCAAATGGCATGACCAAGAACTCATAGTGTCCGTAACGAGTTCTAAATGTTGTTTTTGGAATATCGTCCTCAAATACTCTTAGTTGATGATATCCAGATCGGAGATCGATCTTAGAGAAATACGAGGCTCCTTGCAACTGATCGAACAGGTCATTGATTCTGGGAAGAGGATACCGATTTTCACGGTCAATTTGTTCAATTCCCTGTAGTCGATACACATGCGAAACGACCCGTCCTTCTTCTTGACAAATAATACCGGTGCTCCCCACGGTGAATAACTCGATCGAATAAAACCTTTCTCCAGTAGTTCCTGTAGTTGGCTTGATAACTCTTGCATCTCTGAGGGTGCTAACCGATACGGTGTCTTAGCTACCGGCGTAGCTCCAGGAACCAGCTCTATATGGAATTCCACCTGTCGTGGAGGAGGCAATCCAGACAAATCATCAGGGAACACTTTCGGGTAATCCCGTACAATCGGAATGTCGGCCAATTTCGTCTCTTCTTCCTTCTTTTCTACCACGTGAGCCAGAAAGGTGTAAAACTGCTTTCGTAGACCTTGGCGTGCTTTCATGCAGGAGATAAGCTTCAAGTTCTTTCCCGGTCGCTCCCCTTGTATTCTGAGTACTTTTCGTCTGACATGGGGATCCGCACTACTTTATCTCGGCAAACAATCTCGGCTCCATGCTTAGACAACCAATCCATTCCCACTATTACGTCAAAGCTCCCCAACTCACAAGGTATCAAATCTATGTTGAAGGCCTGGTTTTCCAATATTAGGGTGCAGTTCTTAATAATTTCCTCTGCCTGTTCAACCCTACCGTTTGCCATTTCTACAGAGTAACTAGTTTCTAGTCTACTGGCACTCAAATCAAGCATTTGCACAAACTCAGATGATATAAAACTATTGTCTGCTCCAGTATCAAACAGTACAGATGCGAAGTGGTTATTGAGTAAGTGCGTACCCGTGACAACGTTCGGATCTTGACGGCATCATTAGCTCCAATGACGAAGGCACGACCCCGTGCAGCATTACCTTGGTTTCCTGGCCTTGCTTGCGCACCCGCTATGGCCATTATCTGCTGCTGGTTGTTTCCCTGCTGACCCGGTGCCCTGTTCAGTCGGGGCACATATTTCTGAAGTGATCGAGGCCTCCACACTCGTAACAAGCCCTGGCATTCCCAGCGGGGTTAACCGCGTTGATGGGTGCCACCAGGTTTAGTGCTACTCTGCAGTCTCTTGCTTGATGCCCCAGGCGTCTGCAGTTCAAACACACCCGGCACGGCGCTGCTGGAGGATGATGAAGATTGCACCTGTCACATCTCGGGTGCGGCCCAGCATATTCCTTCTTCTCTTGAGTCACGGCCACAAAATTTCTGGTCGTTTTGGCCCTCTTATCAGACTTTCCGGTACCAGACCGACTCGTTTCCCAGTCTCTTTCCTTTTCTCCGCTCCCCTACCCAATACTCCTGTTCTTATCATCTCGTCAGTGAGAGCGCCAGCTTTCAGAATTACGCTCTGGATTGTAGGAGGAGCAGCTGCAGTTACCATCGCCTTGATTTGAGGCGCGAGTCCCCAAATGTACCTTTCTATCCTCTTAGATTCCGGAGTGACTAGGTGTGGAACTAGTCTAGCCAGCTCGTGGAATCGGTCAGTATAAGCTGCGTGCCCTGCCCCCACCATAGCATGATTCCAGAACTCATGCTCAAGCTTCTGCATCTCGTTGAGAGGGCAGTATTCCTCGGTAATCAGGGCTTTGAATTCATCCCAGGTCATCTGCATCGCAGATTCCCTTCCCCTAGCTTGAACCTGAGTGTTCCACCAGGTTAGTGCTGTGCCCTGCAGTGAGCACGTAACATACTTGATCCGCTAGCTGTCGAGGCATTCACTGATGTCGATCACAGCCTCCATTTTCTCAAGCCATCTAGTCAGGGCTATCGCCCCACCTTTCCCATCGAAATCCCGGGGCTTACAGGCCACAAATTCCTTGTAAGAGCAGCCCCGTTTGGCGTTAACAGCCCCAGTTTCATTACCTGCCGTACCACCATTCCCGGTCTCCTGATTGCTTTCATTCCCAATCGGGTTCCCAGTATCCTCGTTTTCATTACCACCATCCCCGTGGGGGTGGTTTTGCTGTTGCAGAGCGTCGCTCACCTGAGCTACGATTGTTGGAATCAGGGCAGTCAATTGTTGAGCAATTAAGGCTGCCATATCAGGGTTTCCAGTCCCTTGGTTATTGCCAGAAGGGCCTTCATTTGCTATTGGAGGTCTACCCCTGCCTCTGCCTCTGCCTCTGCCCCTCGGGGCTTCACTTCCGCTACTATTGCTGCGGGTAGATCTTCGAGGCGGCATGTTCTATTATACAAGAGGCAACAAATAAACTTTAGTCACCTTAAGGTACACAAGTACTCCACTTATCAAGTTCCAACGTTTCATGCTCCGGTCAGTCAAGATCACCATGCAGCCCATTTCAAGCATATTCTCGGTATATCGGTGATGTTTATATATAGGGTTCCCACAGCGTTCCCACCACACCCACGATGTACCGAGAATGATGCCTAATCCGGTTACATGACGTCCGACCTCCTTCACATCATATCCATAATAATCCATCAAGTCAACTGAGCCCAAACATGTAATCACGTATAGTCTGGCGGAGGTTGTCTATCTCGCGTCCTTGAAAGGATTCAGACATAGCCTCCTCGGGTCGGTCTCAGTATCTGAGGTCAAGCGCAATGTATGATCTGTGACGATCTTTTCGCGTCTCAATACCCGAATTCGGTTATGATAACTTGGCGCACAGAGGGAACGGAAGATCCAATAGGAAGCATCTCATAGGGGTCGAGCACAAGGGCTCAAACACAAAGTAAAAGATCACATAACAGAAGGATAACCAACCACGTAAGGAGGAACACATACACGAGATATATAAATGCACACAAGCTTAAGCATGCAAATCTACATGAAGGTTCCTAGGTTATAGTCTAGGTCAAGTGTAATTGCCTAATTCTCTATAACCAATGGCTCTGATACCAGTCTGTCACACCCCCGCTGATAGCGGAAACACGGGGAATGTGAGCTAGACGGGATCGTCATAACACATGGTATGCAATAGAGTAGCAATAATAATAATATGATGACAAGCGTGTCATGACGACACCCGAACACAATTGGACACTTGTGTCGTGTATAGTCAACGTTCACGACAGCATAGCCGTAAGCACAAATAAATGATCACATAAGCATTAAGGATAACTTGGAATGTAATATTCCCACAACTCGGGAACAAGTATACAAAAGACATGTTCAAGCTTTACAAGGTAATGATTATAAAATGTATCCTAGGGTCTCCTCTAAAAGGCAGCACTCCTAGATCTTCAATTACCTTGATCACCTGAAAAGAGATGCTCAAAACGGTCAACATAATGTTGGTGAGCTTCGCAGGTTTTAAGTAATAAAAGATGTTAAGATGAAACCAGTAAGATTAATAAGAGCCACCGCAACTATACTTATGTATAGGTGGTTGTACAAGTTATAAGTAGCTACAGCCAAACCTAATGTTCGATTCCTCACAGGAATTGATGGCTGTAAGGAAAATATTCTCAAGACATAAATAGTTTAATAAGACGTAGCAAGATCCACACAGCGCATACGTATAGCGTATAACCAAACCAGTCCTTAGGTCCCATTACCGGGATTAATGGTTATATAAAAAGGTTTTCCATAGTAAAATGTTTAACATGACGTAGCAAGATCCACACAGCGCATACGTATAGGTTACAACCAAACCAATCTTTAGGTCCCAAATTCCGGGATTAATGGTTGTAATGGATGATCGGCTTAGAAGAACCACACAGAATATCCACACAGAAGAGCCACACTGCCGAGAGCATCCATGTTCAATAGCGTTCACAAGTAACATCAAACAACACATAACGTCAAATAGTAGCACATAGTAATGTGTTACCACTAAGTAATACACATAGTGGTAACATAGCACATTGTTTAAACTCATATAGCAGCAATCACAAGATAAGCAAGGTAAGGTTCTCATAGTAGTAGCAGCCAACTTCCACTAGGGAAGGTGCCTGAAATCAAGTTAAGTAGGTGAGCATCCTTTTCCCCCAAGTTGAAACTATTTAAAAAGGTTTTATAAGAGTAAAAAGGGGCCACGAAACTCACTGAACAGATGATAGGCACGTATGATGAATATTCCCAATGGTAGGATGCTATGAACAGTCAAACACCTATTGACAGTTACTGAAAAGCATTAATAATGAGCATAAAGCATAAGATGATGTCAATAGATTCGGGCAGTTTCGGTTCGGTCGTGGGTAGTACACACACAAGCAGACATACACATATCAGTCTAGGTTATTTTAATTAGTATGTGCCTGTTGATAGCGTTGACTTTAATCTTTGTGGTCAAGCTATGACACTTTATTAATGTTACCTTATCGTCGTAAGATCTCCGAAAAGGGGATCCACACACACACATACACCATCATCAGTCTCACAACAGGACCGGACGCACGACTCAACCCTTCCTTCGTACGAATGGACCTTCAGTCGTACGAATCAGCTTCATTCGTACGATTGAACCTTCATTCATACGACTAAGCATTCAGTCGTACCGTGCAAGACCCAGTCATACGACTCAACCTCTATATACACGATTGAACTTTCATTCGCACGAATCAGCTTCATTCGTGCGATTGAACACTCATTCGTGCGACTGGCCTTTCAGTCGTACGACTCACGCATATTCGCACACAATGTCATTCGCACTGACTCAATCGCACGCACGCTCACTCGCATGGACTCATTCGCACACACATTCAATCGCACACACCCATACGCATGACTCAGTCGTACGATTTGCCCAATCGCACGGCTCAGTCGCGTGACACACTCATACGCCTAACCCAGTCGCACGACTCACCCCAGTCACACGGCTCAGTCGGCCAGAAGGCCCAGTTCGCGACTGCACAGACCTCGAGCAGCGTCCAGTTGCTCCGAGCATGGGTTTCGCGCACCAAGAACCTCCAGAACACTTATTCTAACATGTCTAAACAAGAAGCACACTCAAAATACAACATGCAAGCCCACACGACCTCATGTGCTCGGATGAACCTGAGCACTCGAAACCCTAGAAAACGCAGCAGCTAAATCGAGCTAAAAACGAGGTAAGCGAGGTTATCTACCTGCTAGGAACGAGTATACACGATGACACTCAAGATTTGACGACGAAAATGCAACAAACGGTCGATTTTTGGTGTAAGATCGATGTAGAGATGAGGAAGAAGAAAAAGAGCGATGAAGAAGAAGAAGATGTGTAGAATGGCTGGGAATGGGGTTTTTATACCCATCCCAGGTTTGCAAAATGTCACTTTTAGTCCCTGTACTTTGCCCCGAGTTGCTAAATTTTGTTTCGGTTGAAAACGCTATTTATTAGTCTTGTTTTTATTTAATGATAAAATGTTATTAATGATATTTATAATTTAAAAATGGTTTTATTTGTGACATTATGTACTTATAAAAACGGTGCGTTTAATGACAACGGAGCAAATCTTGGAAAACGTTTTAGGTTGATAACAATTCAGGCAACGATAGCACACACATAATGTTAACCAAGCAAGCAAACAGACATAATATCCACATAGATAGGCTATAAAGGTGAGGGATGACCGACAACAAAAGTTAACAGATTACGTCAGTAGACGGACATTTGACGGATGTCACAGTATGCATCAGGCACATGCTCATACCTATTTGACGGCCAGGAGGGTCTGACAAGCCCGCCGTCGGTGGTTGTGGTAAAACCTGGAAAAGCACTGTGCCTATGAACCCAAATATCACAACCCATATTATATGCATGTCAAAGTTAATTTTATAAACTGTATAGCATGAGCTCAGCAGCATTAGCTGACATCCTTTGAGTATATGTATCACAGGTAATCAGTGAGACTATTCTAGGAATAATGACAAGACAGTGAATCTGGAGTTGTACAAGTTTAAAGTTGTTTGATATTGTAATCAAATAATGTATTGTACTCAGAATGTTGAAAGTTTGTAATAAAAACTCAGTTTGCTTTCGCTATAAATTGTATCAAGTGTGCATGTCCGCCCGATTTCGGGTGGGGTGTCACATAGCCTGCACGGAGTTAGCTATCCTTTCCTTTAGCTTGGTTATTATACATTTCATTTTGCATTATTAAATTTTAATTTTTTATAAAGTAGAATAGATATCTCATTTTTATATGATAAACTGTAAACCTAATAAAAAGGGCATCTCCTTTATGTTTTAAAAGTATAAAGATTTAATCATTCAAAAGTAAACTTTTTTGCAAAAGTGCGTATGAATCATCTGAGTTAATGGTAAATATTTGATAGGTATCAATGGGCTTGTAGCGTAGGGCTTGTAGCCTAGCGGTATCAATATATAGTAAATGTGTTTCTCTTTTAAGTGATTAAGGTTTTAATCTTATAATTGATATTGGTGTAGATTTAGAAGTAGGTTTAAAGAATGTGTATGAAAAAGAACATCAAACAACAAAGCCGGGGCAGAGAGGGGCTTCTCCGGTTACTTGAAAGTAAAAAGATTCAAGTTGTTACATTCAGTAATTGAGAAAAAATCGATCCCGAAGAGAAAAGACTAAGGAGTTTATTAAGGAAACCACGCGAAAATTAACAGATAGAAGAAATCTACTTGAAATAGCTGCAAATGAAGTGAAAAACAAGGTTCTATCAAATAGTTTGACCTTTTCCATTCAATGTTTTGAGTTAATTAGGATAACATGTAACTCATGGGTGTGATGTTATCCTCTTTATAGTTTTATTTCAGATTATGTGGAACACAAAATATTTCACTAAAAGTAATATAAAAATGAACCAAATACGAAGTCTACATTCTTTTGTGACATACAAAGGATATGTTCTATCTGATGCAAGTTAACTTAATCCTAATCCGTCTTGTTACTTATTTTTCTTATGAACATTAGTTACGATTATAGGAATTGTACGTGTAAAGGTGGCAATTTATCCATTTGTTTTTAGTTGGGCTGATTTGGATTTAGTTTAATGGATATGGGATAATATGGGTTGGTTTATATACTTATAGGTCAAGATAGACAACTATATAATTGTTTAGAAAAGCATGACATTTTACATTTTTATTAAGCTTCAAAGTATTTTAGCTCAATTCTCATGAAACCATATTTCATAAAAAAAATCTGAAGTATCTATCAATTTGTGAACATAATGAACAATGACATGCAAATGGTTATGCGCTTGGTACAAACACACAATGCGTGGGTACCTCTTATAAGTGGTGTAGACGCTTCCCCCCTTCACTTTTATAGAGAAACATAGTTAATTCTTTCTGGCAGCTGCAGAGCTGCTGATCGTTTCCTCAAACATAGTCCATGTTGAAAGCGATGTTACGCTGATGATGACGAGCATCGGTTCGTCTGAGACATCGCACTCTATATGAACATTGGTGTTGGCTAAGTGTACGAGTCGATTGTGGTGTGCAATGTGGTTCGTGATGACGGGGCTTTCCTCATCTGAGGCGTATTGAGGTCACGTTTGAGCACCCTCCCGCATTTGGTCAACTTTGGGTTGGCGTCACAGTTTGATAAACGATGACGATTTAAAAAATGTTATGTTCGCTGTTATGGCGTGTTAAACGTAATGTTTGCGGTTACAACGAAAATCATTTCCAAGCGTTTTAATTTGATGCATAATTATTAAAAAATGGCTATGATGATGAGAACGTGATAACTAGACTACGTGCATTTATCTAAACCTTGGTTTACCCCATCCATCATGCGCGTAACTCGAGTCAAGGGACAACACGAGTGTACATAAACAAATAAGTAAATAAATAAAGACTTAATTAAACATGTTTGGGGTACGGCTGCAAACGAACCGAACGAACACGAACAGGACCTTGTTAGTGTTCGTTCATTAAAAAATAAACTTGTTCATGAACTGTTAATGAACACTTACTGAACGGGTTTTATTGTTCGTGTTCGTTCATTAAGGAAATGAACATGTTCATAAACTGTCCACAAACACTTACCGAACGCAAACGAACACAAACAAAATCATACAAAAACAAACAAATGTTCATTAACATGACGAATACAAATAAGTCCATGAACACAAACAAATACAAATGATTACATATTTATTTTAGAATAAAATCAGTATTTTCATCACAAAATTTAACAAAAATAAATAAATACATAACATAAATATCCAAAACCACTTGACATGCTTGTCAAAAAGATAACTAATAATAATATAATCGAACACATTAACGAACATAAACGTACACATTATCGAACGTTCACGAACAGACATTGACGAACATAATATCGAACATTCACGAACGTAAATGAACGAACACGGCTTGTGTTCATATTCGTTCGTTTAACTAAACAAATGAAATTTTCTTGTTCGTGTTCGTTCATTTACAAAACGAACGAACATAAACGAACTTCCCGCCGACCAGTTCACGAATTGTTCGTTGAACGTTCAGTTCGTTTGCAACCCTAGTTTAGGGTGTTTCATTGAGTGCAACAACAATATTCTCATTCATTATATAGATGTATTAGATTTGTAAGAAGTAATGCTTTTTACTTTGAAACAGTTCTAGTTATTTAATGGAAGTATCAACATCATGGCACTCATCTTCATTTTGTTTGCTTATATGTCTCTCACCTGAGTGCTTAAACAAGCAACGAAATATATAGTAATTTTTAAGTTCATTTGATCCGAATCCATCGTAATTCAAATCTATCCTGACTTTTTTCTTAAATGATTAATTCTGGCATAAATACATCTTGGCACAACTCAACGTATCTAATTCACCAACCAACCCAATCCAACCCGTCTATTTTGCCATCTTTATCGCATCCTTTTACCAATTAACCATATATAATGCAAGTCTAATGCTAGTTTTAACATCCTAAAATGGTTCACGGGCCTCCACATTAGTTTTTTCGGAAAATCTCTACTGACCGCAACCATCTTCATGGACGCCCATTTCTCTATTCTCAATGAGCGGAGATAGATCGTGAAAAATGGGGTCAAGTGACCCACTCATATTTGTGTTTCATAGTGACCCCACTCATATTTGTGTTTCATATGAAATATGTATTAATAGGTTTTATTTTGACCCCAATCATTTTTTAAGTGACCCCATAAAAACTTAATGGAAATAAACATAAATTCAGTTGTGGTTGTGTTTAAATTATATATTTTAGTTTATTTCTAATTTAAAGTGTTTTTTTCTCTCAGTTCTCTCCTTGCCTCTGCTCTATGTATTTTGATAATTATATTTTTAAAAGGTCTGATTTAAAGAGAATGAGTCTTAAAACGACTGTTAATGTTGTTGTTTTGTGACCTTCAGATCACAGTCTCTTGCACAAAATACAGGGCAAGGTTGTGAACATCAGATTGTGACTCCTTCCCGAACCCTGCGTAAAACGAGAGTTAAGTCAAGTACTGGGCAGGTCCGTCCTTAATTTTTTGATTTAAAATTTGATGAAAATGAAAAAAGTTAGTTGTTGATGTCGGCGTGTATTGATAATAAGGTCTTATTTTATGTTTCTTGTTGTTTAATGATTTTTTTTTTGCACACATGAAGAATAGTATTTGTTGAATGTATGAATGAAAGCATCAATAATTTAAATTTATGTGTAAAATTTGATTATCTGTTGAGACGTGAAAGTTTATTGAAACTAGTTTGCCAAACTTTAGGGTTTCAAGTTGTTGTTGCTTGGAAATTTAGTGATAAAAGCCGGACCAAACCCGACCCAAAAATTATAATGTCAAATGAGAAAAAACCGAGCACCTGAAAAAATGACCTCACTGGATAAAATTTCTGGTTCTATCTTTGCTATTCTCCGTCTAACAGAAACCGCTTCTCCCTATCCATGGCCTTCAGATTTTGACATTTGCCATGGAAATACTTGACGTCTTTAAACTCGCCTCATATCAGTGTCAGATCAGGGCGTGCATTAGGGAAGCTCTAAGTAAGGCGTAATTCATTAGTTAATGTGATTAAATACAGATTAAGTTGTTTAATCCAATTTTAACACCTTAATACTTATCCTTATCCCTACAAGTTGTGGTTCTAAATTTGCAGGTCAACCATATTCTTTATTTCAACTCAAAAATCATTATGTGCAAAAATATAAATAGTAATAAAATATATTTTTTAATATGTAACCACTTTTACGATATAGAGTGAAACGTGCTATGATTAGATATGCCCATAACGAGAGCCACAAAGCACAAAGGAGGGGTGGCATCATTTACATCCACTCACTGAGTTATAAAAATAAAAGATTGCGTATCGGGTTGGGTTAATATGAAATATTTTCTATTTTATTTTTGTAATTTTTTTTATAAATAATTACTGTAATTAAATATGATTACATTTTTATTTTACTACAATATTATTCTAGTTTTGGGCGATTGTCAAGAAGACTCTGTAGACTTTTACTAAATTCGAATACAAATTAATCCATCGATGTTATTTTATGTGATTAAACTAGACCTCTAAAACTTAATAAAAAAGGTAATTTTGGTAAAAGTTTGGAGACTTAAGAATTTAAGAAAGGACTTTAAAGTTGTTTGATAGTATCTTTATAATTTCATTAAAATATTAACTGAATCGTACAAAGATAGTGTGTGTTGATTAACTTAAAATTATATTTTCTAATGGTTAACGGATCCCCTAATGGTGAAGTTTTAAAGAAATATGTTGATTGATTTAGATACTACTTATTATTCGATCAGACTTTTAATGGCTTAGCACAAAATTAGCAAACAACCAAGCCCAACACGTCTGGTCGGTTGAACCAGGAAACTCAATGTCGCCAATGTTGGAAATTTTAGTAAAATACGGTTTTTCACTTGTTTTGGACATTAATAATTATTATTAATGAGTTTGTATTCTTCAATGTGAGAGAATCATAACAAATCAAACAATGTCCAAAATGGAGCTAAAATGAATAAGATATCCATGCTCAAAGTTAATCTAATAAGTGAAAGTGATTGGTTTTGACCCACATTAGTTGTGTGATAATACAACCCTTGAAGTGATGGAGTATATAAGGGATTTTTTGTCGGGTATTCAAAGACTAATAAACCCCTCGAATGAATTTCTTAATAATCACAAAGTACAACATTAACTTAGACGACGTTTGTTTTTTCTACAGCAAAATGTCTGCATTCTGTGAACCATATCTGCAGGTATTTACAATAGAAGAGGTGGACAAAATCTCTGCAGTCTGCAACAAGAAGAGTGTATGTTTTTTAACGTCTGCAGACTGCTAAAATCAACTGGTGGTGGTATACGACGGTCCTGGACGATGGTGGTGATGGTAGATGGTGGGTGGTGGGTGGTGGTGGACGGTGGGTGGTGGTGGACGGTGGGTGGTGGCGGACGGTGGGTGGTGGCGGACGGTGGGTGGTGGCGGACGGTGGGTGGTGGCGGACGGTGGGTGGTGGTGGTGGTAGACGCTGGGTGAAGGCGGATGGTAGCGGTGGTGGAGGTGGACGGTGGAGGTGGACGGTGGAGGTGGACGGTGGAGGTGGACTGTGGACATGGACATGGTGGTGGTTGGTGATGGTGCTTAATCTTCTACAGACTTTAGAAGACTTTAGAAGTGGTTGTGCCAAGTCTGCACCATGCAGACCTCGCGCAGACTTTTTTTAATGAAAAGTCTTCCAAAAAACAAACACTCTGCAGATTTCAATGTTTGCTTGTGGTCTGGCGGCCCATACAAAAGAGGTCAGGGTGAGTTTTTTTGAAAAAACAAACACTCTTTTTGTAACATCACGTATTTCCAATAAATAAAAAAAATTTTAATTTTGTAAACAATACGTTGATTCAAAAAAAAATTCAACAATCATAATAATAAAAAATAATAATAATAATAATAATAATAATAATAATAATAATAATAATAATATAATAATAATAATATTAGTAATGGAAATATAAGTCAAATTATATTAAAGCTTGTAATAAACTTTACATAAAATAATAACCCTCTAAAACTTTAGGGGTTAAGTTGTGAGTTATTTAAAACTAAAACAAAAAAACTTTGACCTCAGTTGCAACTTTCACAAATCACAGGGATCATTGTGTAAAATTACAAAACATCCCAACCCACCCCCCTTTTTCTTCTCCCACGATCGACCGAAACAAGGAGCAAAATCGGGCACTTCAAGACTTTAATAATCGAATTAAGCACGCACTAACAAGCTTTTGGTCGTTTATAATCAACACCCGAATTTAATTTCATGAAAAACAAGCTCAAACACCATCATTCGAACACCCTACTGCCGTCGACCTACAACACCATTGAAACCCAATCTTCAATCAATTTTATTCAAAATTAACATAGGGCTTTGCTTCCAAATCGTCATTCGAAGCTTCCCTTAAGTTTAATTTGATTATAAACGTCGTTTGGGCATCAATCAATCATCACGAGTGCCGCAACCTGTTCTTCGTTGGGATCAACTTCAATCGAACACGAAATAGGTAATTACACACACCCACACACTCGATTTTTCATGGGGAACAAAAGCCCCATCATTAACAGATGCATTCGATATTGAATTGACCTTCAATTTGGTGGGATTCGAAACTAGGCTCGTATGTAAATTGGGGGAAATGAGCTATGAAGCATAAAATCAATGGGAACCAGTTTAACCGCGGCTTAGGCCTTTGGTTCACTGGTCCCGTGCTCCATGACAAACAGGAGGTCCCGGGTTCGAACCGGGCCACCTACACTATTTTTTTAGCCATTTTTAAGCTCTAAAAATTTAGAAAAAAATCCTAAAAATCATAAAAATGTTTTTACAAACATTAAAATTTTTTAAAATCACTTAATTATTTTCTGAAATTTATTTTAACATTTTATCTATTTTATAAATGTTTTAAATAAATAAAGTTACAAATATTACAAAATTAGTTCTATAAAAGTGAACTTTTAGAATAATTTAATTATTAAATTATTATTAGACACTATATTATTTTTAAGTATTCAAGATAATTGCAAATATATGTATTTTATAATTTACAGATTATTTACAAAAGTCGTTTTATGTTATTTAAATAATTAAATATATTAATTAATTATCATGTAATTGATTAATAAAATTAATTATTTTTCCCACACATTAACAATGAATCAAATAGATACGTATACTGATACATACATTTTTTAAATAATTCTAAACATAATGACTTTCAAATTATTTTATTTATTTCAAAACGTTTCAACTAAATAAATCACTTTTTTTAAACTACCAATCGAAACCAAATGAAAACCCTAACCTATTTCCAATTCTCACATTATTATTATCCTAACCGAGACACCGTTCCTTAGGTTAATCGTAAGGAAATCATTGGTGTTTAATCTATCACATCCAGATTCTAATCTCAACAATCAAGTGAGTATTCATATCCCCTTTTTATATCATTTCTTATTTGGGGGAAATCATGTGATACAATATATTCAATCATGACATTCTATTGTTATTTCATTCTAAATTCAATTCAAGACAGGTTATGTTATTACTTGCAATTATGTGAACATACTATGATAAACTGGACGACAGTAAAACCCTAATTCAATCAATCAATCCTGGTATCAATAGTAGATCTACTGGTTGGATAACCCACCCCATATGAATAGTCGAGTGGTGATTGTGCCAGAGGCAGGAGTTAATCTATGGTGTATGTGTGGAGTCTATTATATGCAAGTGTCAAGTCAAGGGGTTGTTATTGTGTCGGTTTATCTATATGCTTTACTCTTGTAATATAAGTCTTAACGTTACCTTGTGAATTGGATTATTCTCAATCAATCAATCAATCTATATGTATACTCAAAACTGTGATTACTCACCAGCTAATTCGTTAGCTGACTTTATTTTCTCACATGATTTCAGGTTAAGCAAGTTAGTGGACTTCTACATGCTCATATAAGACCCGGACTTAGTCAAAACAAAAGACAATTACTATTTGTGACTTAACTGTTGTATTTGTATAAGTTAAATTCATGTTATCCTGTAATCTGATTTTAATATTATTATCACTATTAGACAATCATGAGTTATGAACAATCAATCATTCCCTCGTCCGCTCCGATGATTCCGCCGTCGGTCGGGGTGTGACAGATGGTATCAGAGCCATGGTTATAGGGAATTAGGTTATTAGAAATGGAATGACCTAGACTATAACTAAGTACCTTTACACATGAGTCCTCTCATGTATTTTATATGCTTAGATAGGATTTTATGTGCCTTACATGTTTACACTTGATTATGTGATTATCTGCCTTATGTGATTCTCCGTATACTTTGAATCTTATCAATGTACACACGAATCTTAAATCATATTCTAAGGCATTGTGTGCCTAATTCAAGTGATTTCAAACTCCAAAACACGATTGTTATTCATGGTTTTCAAATTCGTCAAAGTCTGTGTCTTACAACTTGAAAAATGCTATGCTGGAAGAGTGGGATGCCTGTATCTCGGGGTGTTCTGTCTAGGAAGGTATTCGTATAAATCCAAATCAACCGATGGATCTGTCTACCTTACCTGGGAACCCTCGGGATGAGTATCTGCTGCATGTCTTCAATAAGGTTGTGTTAAACATAACACTTTGATTAGTTAACGTACTCGCTTTGATTTACGAATCAAACGATTACACTCGGAACATCTCATTGCTATTATGCCAAATTCCGATTGTCGTTTTCATGTTGTATAGCTCTATTACCCAATTCTCATAAAGTATCTAAATGATATGTCAGAATGTCTTCTCGTCGAATCCGTTCACGATCTGGAAACTCTGGCCGTAAGATTGCTGCTATTGTAGCACGTGAAGTTACTGCGGTCATCCCAACTCTACTTACCCATTTGAACCAAGGCAATAATACTGTTCAAAACCCAACTGCACCAAACCCTCCCCGAACTTGTACTTACAAACATTTCAGTTCTTGCAACCCCACTAAGTTCGGTGGAACTGAAGGAGCTACTGGATTACTACAGTGGTTCGAAAGCATCGAGAACACTTTCCTAAACAGCGAATGCCCTGAAAATCTAAAAGTCCGATATGCCACAAGTGTTCTCCAGAAACGTGCACTTACTTGGTGGAACGGAGAGAAACGAACCCGTGGAACTGAAACTGCTCTAGCCTTAACATGGACTGAAGTTAAGGAACTCATGACTAAAGAGTTCTGCCCAAGAAACGAAGTCCGGAAACTGGAAGCTGAGTTCTGGGAATTAACCCACGACAGTGGCGAGAACCTAGCATACACTAACCGATTCCACGAACTGAGCCTTTGGTACCGTATCTTGCTACCTCTACCTCCCGAGCCATCGAGAAATATATTGGTGGACTACCCATGCAGATTCAGGATACGGTGCTAGGAAGGAATCCTTCGACACTAGAAGATGCTATTAGACTGGCTGCGTAGTAACCGATAATCATGTGAAAGCTGGTTCTTTAACCAGGAAAGGATCGAAGAAGAATACCGATAAACTTCCTAACGAAACCGTCAAAACCGACCAACTCGTGCTTTCCAAGAACAAGAAGAGGAAGTCTCAATCCTAAAACTTTGCTGTAATTACCCTGTTGTGCCAATTAATCAAGTCCCTCCAACTCGTCAACCAGCAGTAAACAACCAATCACTAATGAAAAAGTCATACGTTGGACCCTATCCGCAGTGTAACAACTGCAGTTATCACCATCCGCTTACATTCAGTGTCGTCATTGCACAAACTGTGGTCGTTTGGGTCATACATTCAACGTGTGCAGGAGTGCTGCTAAAGCTCCTACCAATGCACCAGTTCACCAACATCTTCCTGCAATTACCCAGGGTTGTGCATGCTATCAATGTGGTGATCCGAACCATTTTCGCAATCGATGCCCTCAACTTGTCATCCCGGTTTCCACGACTCAAGGACGTGCTTTTAACATCAATACCCAACAAGCTCAAGCCACCAATGATGTGGTGTCGAATAATTCTTATCCTTGATTTCGTCTTCCTGATTTAATTCAAGATTTGTAATCGTGATTTCCTTTTATTACATTGATGTAATTTGAAAATTTCAAAATTTCTAATTGAGATATTTTTCCTTTCGTTGTTAAGTCGAACTTTGAACCGTTGCACCGTGGGAGATGCAAGAGTTGCAAGTCAACTTATGACTAAGAACACTCATATCACCTAAATGATTCTAACTCATCAAAACAGGGGTGATTCCCTTACATTGGTGATGATTCTTTATTCGTTTCAATAAATGGTTTCCAATGATGTGTTTTATGAAATTTCATCCTCTGGATTAGGGTGATTTCCTTATCTCGAGGACTGACTTCAATTATTCACTTTGGAACTTGCATTTCACAAATGACATGATCTCACCAAAATAGGATTGAAACCCGTACTTTGGTGAGAAATGTCAATCTTCAATTGTTTTCTTGTTATTATGAAATTCAATCATCAAGATAGATGTAAATTTCATACCTTGATGATAATTTCATTTTTATGGATTGTATTTCTCAATGAACGACCTCGTCAAAGTAGGAGTGAATTCCGGATTTTGATGAGGAAGTCTAACTATTATATTTTGTTTTTGTAAAAAATTCATCGTTAAGATAGGAGTGATTTCCCTTACCTTAATGGTGAGTTATCTCGTCTTATTTCTGAAGATCTTATATCAAACTATTGATTGGTAAGCTAGTGTTCATACCTTGAGAGTACACCATCAAGTTAGGGGTGAAAACCACACCTTGATGACTATTCTCATTTCTTGATCTCCAACTTACCATGGTTGTAATCAAGTGACGAGACGCATGTAGTAACTTGAAGGGTGAAATAATGTTAGTGTTTCGACCTATCAAGCCAAAGCATGATCTCTGAACTTGAAAAGAGACCCGATCGTTTCAAGTTGATTTTGATTTCAAGTTTGGAGCATTTAAATTCTTAAAACGATTTCTTTTCCTTTATTCTCATGTTTTGACTCGATCTAGCTACATCAAACCATTTATTCCTTATCTATCGACTTTCATTGTGAGTTATCATCAAAACCTGATTACGTGATGGTAGTCTTCCTAAACAATCTTTTGTCAAGTAAATATACTATCTCTGATCGTGATGGTCGCTTCATCTCTCGTTTCTGGAAAAGTCTCCAATCAGCTCTCAAAACTCAACTGAATCTTAGCACAGCCTATCACCCGCAAATCGACGATCAGACTGAAAGAACGATACAGACGCTCGAGGATATGCTCCGGGCTTGTGTAATTGATTTCAGTGCATCGTGGGATCTCATCTTCTGTTGATTGAATTCTCCTACAATAATAGTTACCAGACCAACAGATGGCACCATTTGAGGCCTTGTATGGTCCGAAGTTGGTGAATCACAAATTACTGGTCCGGAATTAATACAAGAAACAACCGACAAAATTCATAAGATCTGTGATAACTTGGTCTGCTATAAATCGTCAAATCATTATGTGATAAAAGACGTAAACCCATGGAATACAAAGTTGGCGAACTCGTACTTCTTAAGGTATCACCTTGGAAGGGAGTGATTCGCTTTGGAAAGAAAGGGAAACTAGCACCTCGTTACGTGGGTCCATTCAAAGTGCTTGAGCAAATTGGGAAAGTGGCTTACAAGCTTGGACTACCCCAAAAGCTCAGCAATATACATCCGACGTTTCATGTTTCAAATCTCAAGAAATGTCTTGCCGATAAAAATCTCCACATTCCACTCGACGAAGTCCAGATTGATGAATCTATGCACTTTATTGAGAAACCTGTGGAAATTATGGATCGGGAAGTCAAACAACTCAAACGTAGCCGGATACTTATTGTCAAAGTCCGCTGGGAATCTAAACGTGGCCCAGAATTCACCTGGGAATGTGAGGACCAAATGAAATCCCAGTATCCTCATCTTTTCGTTTCAGCCTCCTTGTGATTAAAATTTCGGGACGAAATTTCCTAAAGCAGGGGAGACTGTAACATCACGTATTTCCAATAAATAAAAAAAATTTAATTTTGTAAACAATACGTTGATTCAAAAAAATTCAACAATCATAATAAAATAATAATAATAATAATAATAATAATAATAATAATATTAGTAATGGAAATATAAGTCAAATTATATTAAAGCTTGTAATAAACTTTACATGAAATAATAACCCTCTAAAACTTTAGGGGTTAAGTTGTGAATTATTTAAAACTAAAACAAAAAAAGTTTGACCTCAGTTGCAACTTCCACAAATCACAGGGATCATTGTGTAAAATTTACAAAACATCCCAACCCCACCCCCCTTTTTCTTCTCCCACGATCGACCGAAACAAGGAGCAAAATCGGGCACTTCAAGACTTTAATAATCGAATTAAGCACGCACTAACAAGCTTTTGGTCGTTTATAATCAACACCCGAATTTAATTTCATGAAAAACAAGCTCAAACACCATCATTCGAACACCCCACTGCCGTCGACCTGCAACACCATTGAAACCCAATCTTCAATCAATTTTATTCAAAAACATAGGGCTTTGCTTCCAAATCGTCATTCGAAGCTTCCCTTAAGTTTAATTTGATTATAAACGTCGTTTGGGCATCAATCAATCATCACGAGTGCCGCAACCTGTTCTTCGTTGGGATCAACTTCAATCGAACACGAAATAGGTAATTACACACACCCACACACTCGATTTTTCATGGGGAACAAAAGCCCCATCATTACAGATGCATTCGATATTGAATTGACCTTCAATTTGGTGGGATTCGAAACTAGGGCTCGTATGTAAATTGGGGGAAATGAGCTATGAAGCATAAAATCAATTGGGAACCAGTTTAACCGCGGCTTAGGCCTTTGGTTCACTGGTCCCGTGCTCCCATGACAAACAGGAGGTCCCGGGTTCGAACCGGGCCACCTACACTATTTTTTAGCCATTTTTAAGCTCTAAAAATTTAGAAAAATCCTAAAAATCATAAAAATGTTTTTACAAACATTAAAAAATTTAAAATCACTTAATTATTTTCTAAAATTATTTTAACATTTTATCTATTTTATTAAATGTTTTAAATAAATAAAGTTACAAATATTACAAAATTAGTTCTATAAAAGTGAACTTTTAGAATAATTTAATTTATTAAATTATTATTCGACACTATATTATTTTTAAGTATTCAAGATAATTGCAAATATATGTATTTTATAATTTTACAGATTATTTACAAAAGTCATTTTATGTTATTTAAATAATTAAATATATTAATTAATTATCATGTAATTGATTAATAAAATTAATTATTTTTCCCACACATTAACAATGAATCAAATAGATACGTATACTGATACATACATTTTTTTTAAATAAATTCTAAACATAATGACTTTCAAATTTATTTTATTTATTTCAAAACGTTTCAACTAAATAATCACTTTATTTAAACTACCAATCGAAACCAAATGAAAACCCTAACCTATTTCCAATTCTCACATTATTATTATCCTAACCCGAGACACCGTTCCTTAGGTTAATCGTAAGGAAATCATTGGTGTTTAATCTATCACATCCAGATTCTAATCTCAACAATCAAGTGAGTATTCATATCCCCTTTTTATATCATTTCTTATTGGGGGAAATCATGTGATACAATATATTCAATCATGACATTCTATTGTTATTTCATTCTAAATTCAATTCAAGACAGGTTATGTTATTACTTACAATTATGTGAACATACTATGATAAACTGGACGACAGTAAAACCCTAATTCAATCAATCAATCCTGGTATCAATGGTAGATCTACTGGTTTGGATAACCCACCCCATATGAATAGTCGAGTGGTGATTGTGCCAGAGGCAGGAGTTAATCTATGGTGTATGTGTGGAGTCTATTATATGCAAGTGTCAAGTCAAGGGTTGTTATTGTGTCGGTTTATCTATATGCTTTACCTTGTAATATAAGTCTTAACGTTACCTTGTGAATTGGGTTATTCTCAATCATCAATCAATCTATATGTATACTCAAAACTGTGATTACTCACAGCTAATTCGTTAGCTGACTTTATTTTCTCACATGATTTCAGGTTAAGCAAGTTAGTGGACTTCTACATGCTCATATAAGACCCGGACTTAGTCAAAACAAAAGACAATTACTATTTGTGACTTTAACTGTTGTATTTGTATAAGTTAAATTCATGTTATCCTGTAATCTGATTTTAATATTATTATCACTATTAGACAATCATGAGTTATGAACAATCAATCATTCCCTCGTCCGCTCCGATGATTCCGCCGTCGGTCGGGGTGTGACACTTTTAGTGTTAATGACAAGACTTTTGGTATAAAGTTATTAATAAGATCTTTGGTATATTCTTTTGAAAGTGTAACATAATCATACAATATATATATATATACAAGAATATGTTCCTTGTTTTTTTACAGATCTTTGATAATTCACAAAAATTACACTACTCAAACCAAATGATATACTCCTACTTTCTTCTTCTAGATCATATCTTTTACTTTTTTTTATATATTTAAAGACACTTCTTATTCAATGTGACCTTGGGTGCGAGGACATCTCCGGCAGTATACTGTTGTTTCGATTGTTGTACCTTGGGAGACAAACGTTTTCGTTGATAAGAAACGTGAAATTTGTTTTAAGGGACCTCTGTTGAACAGAAATCCTCAACCACTATTAAACCTTTTCATTAGTTCATTGTGTAGACAAAGATAAGCTGTGAAGAATATCTATGGTTTCAAGATTCAAGTAAAGTAAGTTCTCTTTGAAGACTACATTTTAAATTGGTTTAAATTCATATATTTGTGTCCAAAATGAAACTAAAATGAATGAGATATCGTTGCTCAAATTTGATTCAAGAAGTGCAAATGGTTGGTTTTGACTCACATTAGTTGTGTGATAATACAATACTTAAAGTGATGGACTATATAAGGGTTTTTTGTCCTACGTTGAAAGAATAATAGACCCTTGGAATGAATTTATAATAATCATTAAGTACAACATTAACTTGGTGTTAATGACAAGACTTTTGTAAAACGTTATCAATAAGATCTTTGGTATATTCTTTTGAAACTGTAACATGATCATACAATACATATATATATATATATATATACTATATATATATATACATATATAATACATATATATATACATATATATATATACATATATATATATATAGGGGAGGGATCCTAAAAAAACTATATAGTTTTAAGAAAACCAAAAAAAACAAATGTAGCCAATCATAATTTTTCATTAATTATTTATATTTAATATTTCCAAGGGGTGTTTAGTAATTTGATATACAACATATTTATAGTAAATATGTATTGTTGACTAAAATCCTATTTTTTTTCCCTGGTTGAACAAATTAAATCAAATTACAGAGATTTTGAAAAACTAATTCATCTAACAAAATATATTCTTAACAAATTTGAATCTTTATTTGTTTTTTTCATAACCTATTTCAAAAAGTTTCAATCGATACCAACATTATTATATGCATATGATCAAGAAAGTAATTGGTTTTGTTTCTTTTATAATTGAATAGATCGATTCTAAGAGAAGAAACTGATAATGAAGTTCAGCAAGGAAGAGCTTGTCATGAGATCAAGGTCAAAACTTAGTAATGGTGATGAAATCAAGTTAGATGCTAGCGAAAAAAGAAGATGAAATCACTAAAATCAAGTTAGAGGCTAGCGAAAGAAAAAAAGATAAAACGAAGATGATGACGGAATAAAGTGAAGAACTCAAGGAAGATGATGTTAGAACAAAGATAACCAACGATGAAGATGATGATAGGATGCCAGGGTTACGTATATGTATCAGTTGAGTATTGATACCAACGATGAAGATAATTGCAGAATGCCAAGGTTACGTATACGTATCAGCTGAGTATAGAATGTGTCATCTTCTGATTGTTGGATTACGTATATATTTATACGAGTTACATATATAAAGTTACTGCTTACGTATATGTAACTCGTGTATGTAACCCATAATTATACATATGTAACTCATAGTTACTATACGTAAGCAAAGATTTTTAATTCTAAAATTTTCATCTCTTCTTCCATATCTTTTATTCTCAGTTCTTTTGTTCAAATTACATTTACATATAAGTTAACATCGTGGTATATATATGTAAACCTATGCATACATATACATAAGCATGTGAACATTATGCCAAATGAACTGCTTACGTATATGTAACGTAACTCGTATTCTTCTCTAACCAGCTTCTGTTTTTAATCGTACAAGAGAGTTAAGTAATTTGATTACGTATATGTAATTTCGTAATTCACATTATTTTTGGCTTCTTCTTCCTCCTTATAGTGTCACTTACATATATGTAAACAAGTTACTTAAATGTAAACATACATATAAATTGTTTACATATATGTAAGCTTGTTTATATATATGAAATCATATTATAAATGTAGACAGTTTAACTATACGAAAGCATGTATGTCAACATGTTTACATACACGTAAACATGTTCAAATTAACATGAACATATATCTGAACATATATGTGAACATTTTTACATATACGTAAGCATGTACGTGTAAGGCCCCATTCCCGGGACGCTTACAGTTGGTTCCTCTTCACGCATAAAGCCTTTAATCTCATGTACTTTATAAAAAATAATGCAGCGGAAGCATTCAAATGACATCTAATTTCATTGTAAATACTTTTGCCAAATAATACATCATCAGTTAGTTTACAAAACACATTGTTGTATTACATCACAAAAGCATTCTATAAATGGATGCCATCCCAAAACAGCTGAGTAGCCGCCTCGTGCCATCCTCAGCAATATTATTATTATCTCCATCATTCGTTCGTTAACTTTTGTTCATTTAACGTACATCGTTAACATTCACATTCGTTACTTCGTTCACCTTCCTTCGTACGTTCGTTACATTCATTCGTACTTTCATTGCATTCATTCGTACATTCATTACTTTCGATGACATGTACATTACCCCGAACATTGTGCACGAAGCGGGTAACTGAGCCTGGGGTCTCTCATAGACCTCGAACATTAGGCACGGAGCTGGCTCAAGTACCTAGGGTAAGTACATTCATCACTTATCTTTACTCTTTCATTTTGAATCAATGCCTTATGCTATACCCGAACATTATGCACGAAGCTGATGCTGGACCTGTGGTAATTAAATCACGATCATTATGCACGAAGCTGATCCAGTCATCTAGGGCAAGCGGCAAGGATCCCGTACATATGGTCAATCACAGGGACTGGACCCCAGTGTGCATCCTTCGGGGTAGCTAACCCGCACACCGTTGAGCTAACACCTTCATTAGGTGTGCACCTCCATACGTTTGCTTGCAAGCCTTTCTTACATTCACTCGTTCATTCATTAATGCATGCATTCGTTCATCATGTTCCTATTTCATTATCTTTCACTTTACGTTACATAATACTTTCGTTTCATTCGTTAATCATAACACGTAAAGTCACGGGAAAGATAGACATACATCGAAACAAGGAACATCGATATTTACCAGTCATCAGTCATCACCATCATACATGGGCTACATCATACTTAACATACATACGTCATGCATAACATGCAACACTATCACCATCATGCCTAACATAACTTCTAAAGCCTCGATGGCCATCTTACACGTACTTACGGGAACTACCACCTCATTACTTACCCCTGTTCTTTTCCCCGAAAGTCAGTAATTAAGCTATGCCTCTCCTCGTACACAATAACCCTATTTAGGCGATTGGGCACCCTTCAGTCGCATGGCCTCCATGCGACTGAACATCATGCGACTAGACCAATAGGAATGAACTCCCATGTGACTGAACCTTCAATCGTGCGATTGGACACTATGCGAATGAACTCTTATGCGACTGAGCTCTCAGTCGTGTCAATGAACAGATATGCGACTGAGTACCTATGCGGCCTATTGAACCTCAGTCGTGCGATTGAACCTCAGTCGTCCATCAGTCGACCGATTGGCCATCCAGTCGCCTAGCCCTAACTGGGCGAGACTGCAGTTCATCCCGAACTGCAGCCGCGACTTTCGACCTCCAAACCCTTCCAAACTCATTCTAAGCCCAAATCAACCCTCTTAAACCTTAGGGAAGCATACTATGACACCATTCAAGGACACACAAGCCCAAAATCATACTCTAAACACACTATACACAATCATACCCAAATAGGTCAAACACACATATTTTCAAAAAAACGGGTTTCTATGTGTTCCAGCCCCAAAATCAGTTGAAAACAAGTAAAATAGGGGTCCTAGAACTCACACAAACTAGAAGAAGATGAAGAGCTTCGTTTGGACTTGCTACACGACGAATCTCGAGCCCGAATCAACCCGAATCACCCCTTTTTCTCTTCGTTTTCTCTTCTTCCTCTCTTCTCTTTTGGTTGTGTTTTCTCAAGAGTGGGGAGGAAGTGGCTGCCCTCCCCCTCTTAATCCCTCATATTTACAACTTTTCCCCCGTTTAGCAAGTTTGGTCCCCCGACTTCGGACTTTATTTCTTTTTCTTCTTTCGTCGGCTTTAAAATAGATAAATAACCGGGCGTTACAAGTCCACCCCCCTTATATAGGTTTCGTCCCCGAAACCTGTTATTCCTCGAACAAACGCGGGTAATGATGTCTCATTTCTTCCTCAGTCTCCCACGTTGACTCGGATCCCTTCCTGTGCTTCCACTGTACACGTACAAGAGGAACCACTTTGTTTCTCAACCTCTTTCCTTTCGATCGATGATTGCCACTGGTTGCTCCATATAATTGAGCCGTTCGTCTACTTCAATATCCTCCAGTGGAACAATCATATCCTCATCTGCCAAACACTTTCTTAGATGAGATACGTAGAATGTCGGGTGAATTCCACTCAACTCATCTGGTAACTCCAATCTATAGGCCACCTCTTCTACTCGAGCAATGATTCGGAAAGGGCCTATATACCTCGGGCCCAACTTGCCCCGCTTTCGGAACCGAATGATACCCTTCCAAGGTGAGACCTTCAACATAACCTGATCGCCCACCTAGAACTCAATCGGTCTACGTCGTTTATCAGCATACGACTTCTGTTTATCTTTGGCTGCCTTCATGAAGGCCTTGATCCTTTCCAGCTTTTCAGTCGTAGCCTCGATCACCTCGACGCTCCCTAACTCTTTATGACCAATATCACCCCAACATACGGGTGTCCTGCATCTCCTACCGTATAGCATCTTATAAGGTGGCATACCAATGCTGGCATGATAGCTATTGTTGTATGAGAATTCAGCTTACGGTAAGTGGTCGTCCCAATTTCCCCCAAAATCAATCACACATGCCTGAAGCATGTCCTCTAATGTCTGAATGGTCCTTTCTGACTGACCATTAGTCTGGGGATGATAAGCTGTGCTAATGTGTAACCTCGTTCCCATCACATCATGGAATTTCTTCGAGAATTTGGATGTAAACCGGGTGTCACGATCAGACACAATGGACACCGGCACACCATGACGAGTCACAATCTCCTTAATGAAAAGATCCGCCAACCTCTCGGATGAATATGTCTCGCGCATCGGTAGGAAGTGAGCACTCTTCGTCAAGCGGTCAACAATCATCCATATAGCATGATACCCTTTCGGAGTACGCGGCAGCTTCGTAATAAAATCCATGGTGATGTGCTCCCACTTCCATTCTGGTATATCCAAAGGTTGAATCTTTCCGTACGGCTTTTGATGCTCGGCCTTCACTTGCAAACAAGTAAGGCACTTACTCACATACTCCACCACGTCACGCTTCATACCCGGCCACCAATAATCTTTCTTCATGTCTTGGTACATCTTTGTAGCACTGGGATGAATATGTATCGAGTCTTATGAGCTTCATCCATAATCATCCCCCGTAGACCCCCAAAACGTGGAATCCACATTCGCCCGGATCGGGTTTTAACACCAAGTGTGTTCTCACCCAATTCCGCAGCCAGACCTCTCATTCGTTCGGAGTTAAGATGATCTTCTTTTAAGGCTTCATCTTGAAAATCCTGACTTGCTTCATCACATCAGAGGTCATGATCAGCTGGTACGCCTTCACCCGAATCGGCTCAGGTCTTTCCTTCCGGCTAAGGGCATCCGCCACCACGTTGGCTTTGCCCGGATGGTAATGGATCTGTTAGTCCAGGAGCACTTGAATCAATCAATTAACAATGAAGATTTGGATCAAACACATAAAATATGATGAACAAAGATGAACATCAAGAACAATGAATAAAAACCCTTGTTTGATCTATAAATGTGATTACAAAATGATTTGAAAGTGGAAACCCTAATCACTAGCTCCTCCAAGATTAAACCCCTAATTGCCATACTTTACTATTTATAGTAAATGACAATTTACTAATGACACTTAGGACCCTAAACTATGACAATTAGAAATTACAATTAAAACCCAAAATGTCTAAAAACAAAATTAAATATATTTTGTCGACACAAAATATATTTAATAACAATAAACGTCCTAGGCAAATATATCTTCAACGTCTTGTCTCTAATCTTCGTCCCGAACGCGTCGTGTTGACTGTTGCATTGACTTTGACCGTTGACGTTGACTTTGTTGACTTTGACTATGTTGATAATATTAGACTATCCTTCAGACCCAACAATATTCCCCCTTAGTCTACTATTATCAACGTCTTTCGTCGTGATCAGTACCGATAAGTCAACTGAACTTGATCTTTAATTTGGTAAGCTTCAATCTCAATGTTGAGGTCTAACAATATTCCCCCTAGACTGATGCTTCCCAAATTTTGTTGCTGAAGATCTTTATCTCACAAGTTCCCCCTTAATCTATGTTCCCCCTTGTCATGTGCATCCTCTCAGTTATAACAAAGACCGCTTTCTTGAATATCTGAGTGCTTCAGAAGATGTAGGAGGGGGATTTCTAGCTCGGTATCTTCTGTAAATTTGAGGAACAGGTTCTCTGATCAGGTACATTGCGCAACTGATGATCGGCCATCACTTACGACAAAAAGCTGAAACACATTCACAAACACAATCTCGACATTTCTAATTAGATCATTTCATTTTAACAAAATAAACCTGTGTTTATCTGTGTATGAAAACAAGCGAACCCTTATTCGTTTGTGTGTGCAATTTCCCGTGAAATGCATGAAAAATGATAAAATTGTAACAACATAATATGGAATACCTAAAAGAATTTTGAAATGAAAATTTATTATATTTTATTATTATTATATATATATATATTTAATTATTTTTTTTAATTTTATATATCTATTAATTTTTTTATAACCGAGAACTGAATCGATTATGAGATCACGTCCTCAAAATATACTTTAGCATAAAGATGAAATTAATCATCGACAAGCAATAAGATCATACTGATAACTGAATCCAATCACAGTCTTTGAATGATTTTAAAATTCTCAAACAGATCAATAACGATTGCTGATATGTTTGTCCACTTAAACCCATGCCCTATATTTTTCAACAAGCAGCAGATGATTCGTTAAGTTTCGATTAAGCACTTTAGAATGCTAGAACCCCACAATCATTTGGCAAAAACCATCACCCAACCTCAGGATTTCTTGAATTTTATTACGATCTTTATGGAACAAGGCTTGCGCATTAGTGTGCAAGTGATTATCAACAGAATATTATATTCTGTGATGAATTCATCTTTAGATGATTTGACACTACTTAGATCAAAATGGTAAGAGCTCCAGGTCTATACTCACGTATAACAAAGGAGATGACCATTTAATCATGTGCCGATGAAAGCTCCAGGTCAGTACTATCGTACAGCAAAGGAGATCATCACTCCAGATCAGTACTTCCGTACAGCAGAGGAGATTAGCACGAACACAAGACACATAAATACACCAAACATGGCAAAGAGATAGAGATATAGCTTATATGATTTGCATCATGGTGGGTGAAAGATCAATTCTCAATCCAATTTTTGTCGGGACTCAGTTTTCGTGCAGTTTTCGTGCACAAAATTGTGCAAGGAAAGGTTGCGTACATCAGATCGCTTTGCGATCCGGCCCCTCCCCGGACCCTGCGCAAAGCGGGAGCTTCATGCACCGGGTACGCCCTTTACTCAGTTTTCGTGCAGGCCAAAATGATTGCGTAAATCCAGACATCCTTAAGCAGATATTTTAATTGAAATCATTATGTTGCAGTCTACTTTATTCTTCTGGCTGAGTGTACCAAGCATATCATTAAAGAATCTGTTTGTTTTTCTATTATTTTCAATTAAAATTAAGATGCGAATCAGATAACAGCATCAGTTACTATCATTTCTTATTTTAAAAACGCAAGTCATGCAAGGACAAGTATTTCAAGATGATATACAATCATTTCTCAGTCATCTCGAATCAAGTTCCCAGTTCTCTTTTCATTTCTTTTCATTTTATTAATTTTGATGTACTCTCCCTCTAAATTTTTATTTTAGCAAACCTATTATAATTTTTTTTACTTTTGTTAATATTTTTAAGTTTTTTTTATATTTTTAAACTGTACAAAAATATAAATTTACAAAAGAAGGTCTTCCAAACTACACTGATTATCAAGAGAAGAAATGAATTATCAAGAAATATGCAGTGACTGTGAAATACGAACTGTGAGAATGCAGATAAAAATCCAAATTGTGGATATAATACCATGACCTTAACCTGTTTGTTCCGCCTCAAATTTGAATTAGGAACAATCCTTGTCAGTAAACCGGATTACTAACAGTCCTCTTGAATTGTTTCTGCACTCATAAACAGATTAGTTAGAAAGTGGAACCCAGGCCATCGTAGTCCTGGAAGTTTCTTTTTCATCAAGATAAGTAACAAGCTTCTGCACACAACCGTTTAAACAATCGGAGATTCATGTATCCTTCCTTTTAATTTGCCAAATTCGTTTCGGTTCAATTAATTTGGATTTGAATGAATTAAATTTGGAAATCATTTTCCGTTTAAGGCTAAAGGAAAAGAATTTGGTTTTGAACCTTTGGTCATTTTCATCTTTGAATCATGGGAAACCGACTTCACATGAAAAGGTTTGGATGGAGGGTTTTCATCCAACAATTCAAAGATGTGTGTTGTGTACCTCTTGATCCAGAGAAGCAATCCGTGTTGCCTTTACCGTCTGGAACATGCTTTTTAGACTCACATTTGGAGAAGCAATTTGTTTTGCCTTTACCATCCTTAGAAGACTTTGAGGACATTTCTTTACCACATGACCTTTTCCACACTCAAAACAAGCCTTGAATGGCTTTTGATGCTTGACTGAACTGTGTGATGCAGATGGGAATGAGGATTGCTATGAGCTTATAGTAGATTTTGCTTGTTCTGAAGTTTCCCGTGCTAAACAGGGAATGAGATCTTCACTGATTAACTGGGTTGTTTTGCAGTTGGAGAAGAGATCCGTATTGGTCTTGATTCAGCTTTTGGAAGCTTTTGAGACTTGACAATATCAGGGGATATCTTGATCTGTGAGGAACCAACATCGTCCTCTGTGTTTGATTCATCATCTGAGCTTGTCCAGTCTCGTATACACAAATCTACTTCCAATGGATCTTGATTGACATATTCTATTATGTCGGCTTCGGTTATAGGACTTTGATTGCCTGACGATTCAACAACTGTTCCTTCTTTGACAAACCTGACAGGAACAAACGAAGGAATGTTACCTGTTTTGAATTTGTTGAAAAAGGTTGGAGAAGCAACTGATATTGATTTTGGAGCATCAGAGATAAAATCATCATTAATCTTCTTATCAGACCCCTGCCTGAGAGATCCTAAACCTACAGGAGAATCCTGCACATCTCTAACCTCTTTAAGATTAACGTTGCTTAAACCTGCATTTAAACTATTAGTTCTGCAGCTTCAATCAAATCATTAGATGGATGAGGTTGAGGCATAGGAGAGTAACAATGGGTGCTAGGAGGAGGATAGACATATGGTTTTTCACCACAACCCACTCCTGTTTAATCCTAGCTCCCCTCTGTTTACATAGTAGCTCTTCCTATTTCATTCCAGATATGGTCCATCTATCAAGCTTTGTTTTAAGCTTGCTTGTTTCAAATTCAGCCAAAGTGACTCTTTCGTTTAAAAGATTGATTTCAACATTTCTTTCAAGAAGAGTTCGTTTTAAATGATCATTTTCTTTTAAAGCTTCATTTAATTTTATGAAATACTTGGCTTCATTCTTTTTAAGTTCTGTGTTTATGGAGGTTAACTCCTTTTGGTTATCTAAAAGTAACCTATTAGCTTTATACACACCAAATAAACGAATTTTACAAGCAGAAGAACACATATCCTGAACTGTCTCGTATGGAAGATCCAGGATGACTCTTTCAGCAGTAAGAGCCTTCTCACAGTTGCAAACTCTGGTATTTCGCTTCCATTCCTCTTCCTTCTCAGCATCACAAACTTTAGCATTCAACTCAGCACCATCTTTACCCATTGATGTCTGCTTAAGCTCCTCTTGTACCTCTTCAGTTCCAGGTTTCGGTAAACCGTCTGAATTGGTGCCAGAATCTGATCTCTCTTCTGGTTTATCTTTGGAGTTTGAAGTGATCGTTGGAGTTGGATATGTCGCTTCATAGTACTCATAACATTTGATATCTAACTCAATTTGTTTTAGTTTGTTAACCACCTCCATCAGTTTGTTATCCTGAAAATTTCTATCTCATTTAATCGACTTGCCATGTGAACTCCATTCTGGTGGGAAGGAATCAAGGAATCTTCGAACTTGTTCATGATTTCCCAATTGAGCATCAAACTTTTTCAGATTGCTTGCCACCAACAGAAAACGATCAACAAAATCAGACATCTTTTCATTCTTTAAAGCTGCAAAATTATCAAACCAACATTGTACAATTGTGAGATTATCAGATTCAAAGGATTTAAACAGTCCCGCAAAAGCCATTATTTTTTTTTTAATTGTGAACAATTAAACGTCCCAAAAATATTTTTCCCAAAAAATTTCGAATAATTCTTCCCCGGGAAAATATTTTTAAAAAAAATAAATGGCACGCTATACAATCTTAGTAACTGGGGTCAAGCTGTCAGGTCAGCTTGTTTTTTTTATAAATCTTGCAAAATCATTGAATATTTCTTTATCGGTTTAAACTCAATTAATCCAACTAGTCAATTTCTTTGATATTATTTTTTTAAAGAAAAGACAACCCAATTTTTTAATCTTTAACTAGCCCAAAGTGTTACCAAATAGTAACCCAATTTGCTGATCCAACCCAATGCAATGAGAAAAGCCCACAACCAAATTGTTATTTGTTAGCCCAATTGTGTGAGAAAACCAAGCCCAAAAACAGAAAGCCCACTAACACAACTTAAACCCTAAACCACCTTCCCTTTTTTAACACATAATACACACACTTAAATGTGTATAGAGAGAGAGACGGATGATGATATGAAAACCCCTAGGGTTCCGGCGAGTCAACCATTTTCGGCAGGTGGCCGCCTTTCCGGCAAGTTTTTCGGCGGTCGGAAAGATTTTTCGTCGATCTATGACCAAAATTACCCCTACCCCCACTAAACTCAACCCCCTGATTCCAATGGTGGGTTCGGTTGCTTTGAAACTCAATAATGAATGAGCTATCGAAGAGAGAAGGTGGCGGCTGAGATGATGGTTTTATTGGTTGCGGTGGTCGATGGTCGCGGGCGCAGCTGGTTCAGGTGGTCGCGGTCACAGTTGGTTCAGGTGGTCGCGGTCACAGTTGGTCGATGGTTCTGGTGGTGTATTCGCGGGGGGGGGGGGGTGGACGGATGAGGGGCTGCGAGGTGTTGGGTCGTGGTGGAATTCAAAGGTGGTTGTGATGGGGATGTGGCCGACGATGGATCTGTGGTTCGTGGTGGTGGCCGCGATGAGAGAGGAAGCGTTGCAGGCGGTTGTTGCGACGGCGGTTGGGTGGCTGATGGGTTAGGGTTGGCAGTGGTGGATTTGTGATGGTGAAGCTCAACGATTGTGGGTTGTTGTTGGTTGTTGTCACAGTAGTGGTGAATCAACGCTGGTTATGGGCTGTATAGGTTGTGGTAGGGGTGTTGGATCTGAGAAAACTTTTAGTTTCGCTGGGTAGTAAATAAGATAGATTCGCCGGAAACTTCGCCGGAAACTTCGCCGGAAAAGACAAGTTCGCCGGAAAACACTCAGTTTCGCCGGAATTAGTTTCGCCGGAATTACAGTTTCGCGGAATTTCGCCGGAGTTTCGCCGGAAGAAACAATAATTTCGCCGGAACAGTTTGAACTTTCGTTCAAGGTCAGATCTAGTTTTGCCCCCATGAAGATTTGAAGCACTCAAGAACACCAAGAACACACACACTAGTGTGTGTGAAAGAAAATCTCAGATCTGAAATTTTTCTTTGATGTTTCTTGTATAAAAGTTGATGTAGATCCAATATATGTTATCAGATGTTGTAAATCTATTCTGAAATGTTGTAGATCTGATCAAAACAGTGATATTGATGAACATAAAAAAAAACCTCAGATCTAGTTTCTCTCTCTAAAACCCCATTTTCTCTCTCTAAGAAATTTCAAAAATCAGTAATAAAATCTTCAAATCAGAAGTAGTAATTGATTCAAATTGGCTCTGATACCAAATTGTTAGTCCAGGAGCACTTGAATCAATCAATTAACAATGAAGATTTGGATCAAACACATAAAATATGATGAACAAAGATGAACATCAAGAACAATGAATAAAAACCCTTGTTTGATCTATAAATGTGATTACAAAATGACTTGAAAGTGGAAACCCTAATCACTAGCTCCTCCAAGCTTAAAACCCTAATTGCCATACTTTACTATTTATAGTAAATGACATTTTACTAATGACACTTAGGACCCTAAACTATGACAATTAGAAATTACAATTAAAACCCAAAATGTCTAAAAACAAAATTAAATATATTATGTCGACACAAAATATATTTAATAACAATAAACATCCTAGACAAATATATCTTCAACATCTTGTCTCTAATCTTCGTCCCGAACGCATCGTGTTGACTGTTGCATTGACTTTGACCGTTGACGTTGACTTTTTTGACTTTGACTATGTTGATAATATTAGACTATCCTTCAGACCCAACAATATTCCCCTTAGTCTACTATTATCAACGTCTTTCATCGTTATCAGTACCGATAAGTCAACTGAACTTGATCTTTAATTTGGTAAGCTTCAGTCTCAATGTTAAGGTCCAACAGGATCTTATAATCATAATCCTTTATGATCTCCAACCATCGCGTCTGCCTCATATTCAAATCCTTCTGCTCGAAGAAGTACTTCAAGCTCTTGTGGTCAGTGAAAATGGTGCACTTCGTCCCGTGGAGATTGTGCCTACAAATCTTTAACGCAAAGACCACGGCTGCTAGCTCCAAGTCATGAGTAGGATAGTTAACCTCATGAACCGTTAACTGTCGGGATGCACAAGCTATAACCTTCCCCCCTGCATTAACACGCACCCTAATCCCGAGTAGAAAGCATCAGAATAAACCACCAGATCTTCACTTCCATTGGGTAATGACAGAACAGGAGCTTGGGTCAATCTCGTTTTCAATTCTTCAAACGCCTTCTCTTGAGCTTGATCCTATACACACTTACATCTTCCCGGGTCAACTTGGTTAGTGGAGAAGTGATCTTGGAAAAGTCTTGGATGAATCTTCTGTAGTAGCCCGCCAAACCCAAGAAACTACGGATCTCGGATGGCGTCTTTGGAGACTTCCATTGCATCACCGCTTCCACCTTTACGGATCCACCATAATCCCCTCCGGATTCACCATGTTACCTAAGAATTGAACCTCGTGCAACGAGAATGCGCACTTGGAGAACTTGGCATACAACTTCTCCCTTCTCAACGTCTCCAACACTTCCTGAATGTGACCAGGATGCTCTATCTCGCTCTTTGAAATAATCAGGATATCATTAATAAACACAATCACTGATTTATCCAACATCGACCGACACACTCAATTCATTAGATCCATAAAGGCAGCTGGCGCATTGGTCAAGCCAAATGACACAACGAGGAACTCGTAGTGACCATAACGCGTGCGAAAAGCTGTTTTAGCAATATCCTGCTCTTTCACCTTTAGCTGATGGTAGCCAGATCGAAGGTCGATCCTTGAAAACCAACTGGCACCTTAAGCTGATCAAACAAATCATCAATCCTCGGTAACGGATACCGATTCTTCACTGTCAACTTGTTGAGCTCCCGGTAGTCTATACACATCCTCATACTACCATCTTTCTTCTTCATAAATAAGACTGGGGCACCCCAAGGTGAGATACTCGGTCTAATGAACCCCTTATCTAGCAGCTCTTGCAACTGCTCCATCAACTCCTTCATCTCTGTTGGAGCCAATCGATACGGTGCCTTGGCGACAGGTTGGGCACCCGGTATCAGGTCAATCTGAAACTCTATCTCTCGGTTAGGTGGCACTCCAGGCAAGTCTTGGGAAACACATCTGGAAAGTCACACACAACCGATACATCAGACAGTTATGGTGGGGGCATATCCACATCCTTTACATATGCCAGGTAGGCACTACATCCACGCCTCATGCACTTTCCTACCACCACCATTGAGATCACCTTCAGGATCATCATGACCCGATCCCCTAAACGGTTACCGAACTCCCGTCAGGCGCTATCAAATGAAACATCTTCTTTCGACACACTATATTGCCTCGAAGTCCGCCAGCCAATCCATCCCAAGTACCAAGTCGAAACCACCTAAAGTCATCACAAATGGTCTAACGGGAATTTATGACCCTCTAGCTCCACATCACAACCCTCTATCATCTCTGAAATCCTGGTAGACTTACCTGTGGTAGTTTCTACATCAAATGGCGCATCAACACGTTTACTACTATCAGGCAGCTTAGCACAAAAAGCAGCAGAAATAAAACTTCTACTGGAACCGAATCAAACAACACAGAAGCTAAAGTTTGGTTCACCAGAAACGTACCGGACACAACATCAAGGTCCGTCCTAGCCTCCTCCTATGTCATAGTGAATGCCCTGGTGCTCGCCCTTGGTCCTTCACTTCCCGTCTTTTTCACCCCGGAACCCTTGGCTCTCGGCTTCTTAAAGTCTTTACTCATATGACCACTTTCCCCACAGTTGAAGCACCTCGTACCCCTGTAATCTCTAGCCATATGACCCGGCTTCCCACACTTGAAGCAAACATTCAACCCCCATCTACACTCACCACTGTGCTCCTTCCCACACTTGCCACACTTTCTCGATCCGGTACCCGGCGTGGCTACACGGTGATCATCCACTCGTGCCTTCTTGTTACCCGTCGAGGCGTCACCCTGACCAAACCTCTTCCCCTTCCAGTCTCGATCACCACCACTTTCTTACTGCCTTCTTTCACCACTACAACAGCCCTCTCATCATACAACCTTCCCGCCAAGTCCACTGCTGACCTAAATGTGCTCGGTCGGGCAGCGATCATGTGCCTGCGAATATCCGCTGGCAAACCCTGAATATACCTCTTGATCTTTCACGACAGAGGTGTCACCTGGTCCGGCACAGACGTGCCATCTCATTGAACTTTGTGGTGTACTGTTGGTGTGTCATCGTTCCCGCCTCCAGCTGCAGGAACTCTCTCTCAACTTTATCCATTTCTTGGTGAGGACAAAACTCCTCAATGACCAACCTCTTCAGCTCTGACCATCTCATTCTCCAATGGCCCTGCTACCCTCAGCTTGGACTATGTTATCCCACCAGCATAAAGCCGAGTCCATAAAAGAATGGGCAGCAAACTTCACCTTTTGGTCCTCCCCGCACTCGCTGATATTCAGAAAAGCCTCCATTTCTCTCACCTACCGGTGAGCAGCAGCAGCAGTGCCATTACCATCAAAAGTAGGGGGCTTGCACCTTTGAAATGCCCGTAGTTACATCCTCATGCTGAGTCCTGCACAGGCTCCTCCTCCTCCTCATTATCGGAGGGAATCGTCTCTGTCTCTGGTTGTTCCCGTCCTCCTGAGGACCGGTTCCTCTCTTGTCTTTCCCCTTCCCGTACAGCCTTTATCACTTCGGTCACCACAGACGGTAAGATCGTCTGCATGACCTGATGCACCTCTTAGACCACCACCTCTTTCACCGAGGCCCTCAGATTTGCACTCTCGTCACCACCCTCGGATGAGGGGTCTCGGGTCCCTCAGGAACCACCTTGTCAACTCTAGGTCTGCCTCTCTTGGGCCGTGATGCAGCACCAAGTCCACCACGTGAGGCTTTGGATGATCTACCACCGGCTATCCTCTATCACACACTGAAAGATTCAAACAGTAACACGATCATTCAAGGGAATAACTCAGTTTATGTCAAGTATAGTAAGTCCCTAATTACAGTGGCCAGTTGTGATTAGCCACTTACTTTACTCTTCGTACCCCGAGCATTACCTGTCCTGACTACATCAGTATCTAAATCTACCAGCAACACATAAACACATAACATGCGCACATAATACCGGTTAACTTTAGGAAAATACCTGATGGCATGCAGCTACTCAGATTGGCATCCTTCCCTTTCCGTCCCATTCTCAGTTTAAGTTAAGGTTTATTTTGAAAATTTACCCATTTCACTTAAACGTTGGCTCTGATACCAACTGTAAGGCCCCGTTCCCGGGACATTTACAGTTGGTTCCTCTTCACGCATAAAGCCTTTAATCACATGTACTTTATAAAAAATAATGCAGCGGAAGCATTCAAATGACATCTCATTTCATTGTAAATACTTTGCCAAATAATACATTGTCAGTTAGTTTACAAAATACATTGTTGTATTACATCATAAAAGCATTCTATAAATGGATGCCATCCCAAAAGAGTTGAGTAGCCGCCTCGTGCCATCCTCAGCAACACTACCTGCCAACTGGAAACACATAAAAAGTCAGCGTTGCTGAGTGAGTTCTAGTTTTATATTAAAACATACTTTTCTTTCTTTAAAACCGTTTCTTACATACATGCGATCACACATCATACGTACACATAGATAATTATTATTATCTTCATCATTCGTTCGTTAACTTTCATTCATTTAACGTACATCGTTAACATTCACATTCGTTACTTTTGTTCACCTTCCTTCGTACGTTCGTTACATTCATTCGTACTTTCATTGCATTCATTCGTACATTCATTACTTTCGATGACATGTACATTACCCCGAACATTGTGTACGAAGCAGGTAACTGAGCCTGAGGTCTCTCATAGACCTCGAACATTGGGCACGGAGCTGGCTCCAGTACCTAGGGTAAGTACATTCACCACTTATCTTTACTTTTTCAATTTGAATCAATGCCTTATGCTCTACCCCGAACATTGTGCACGAAGCTGATGCTGAACATGTGGTAATTAAATCACGATCATTGTGCACGAAGCTGATCCAGTCATCTAGGGCAAGCGGCAAGGATCCCGTACATATGGTCAATCACAGGGACTGGACCCCAGTGTGCATCCTTCGGGGTAGCTAACCCGAACACCGTTGAGCTAACACCTTCATTGGGTGTGCACCTCCATATGTTTGCTTGCAAGCCTTCTTACATTCATTCGTTCATTCATTAATGCATGCATTCGTTCATTATGTTCCTCTTTCATTATCTTTCACTTTACATTACATAATACTTTCGTTTCATTCGTTAATCATAACACGTAAACTCACGGGAAAGATAGACATACATCGAAACAAAGAACATCGACATTTACCAGTCATCAGTCATCACCATCATACATGGGCTACATCATACTTAACATACATACATCATGCATAACATGCAACACTATCACCATCGTGCCCAACATAAGTTCTAAAGCCTCGACGACCATCTTACATGTACTTACGGGAACTACCACCTCATTACTTACCCCTGCTCATTTTCCCGAAAGTCAGTAATTAATCTATGCCTCTCCTCGTACACAACAGCCCTATTTGGGCGATTGGGCACCCTTCAGTCGCATGGCCTCCATGCGACTGAACATCATGTGACTAGACCAATCGGAATGAACTCCCATGCGACTGAACCTTCAATCGTTCGATTGGACACTATGCAAATGGACTCCTATGCGACTGAGCTCTCAGTCGTGCGAATGAACAGCTATGCGACTGAGCTCTCAGTCGTGCGAATGAACAGCTATGCGACTGAGCACCTATGCAACTGCGCTCTCAGTCGTATGACCTGTCATGCGACTGGATCCCCAGTCGTGCGATTGAACCTTAGTCACGCGATTGAACCTCAGTCGTCCCTCTGTCGGCCGATTTGCCCTCCAGTCGCCTAGCCCTAACTGGGCGCAGACTGCAGTTCATCCCGAACTGCAGCCGCGACTTTCGACCTCCAAACCTTTTTAAACTCATTCTAAGCCCAAATCAACCCTCCTAAACCTTAGGGAAGCATACTATGACACCATTCAAGCACACATAAGCCTGAAATCATACTCTAAGCGCACTATACACAATCACAACCAAATGGGTCAAACACACACATTTTCAAAAAAAACGGGTTTCTATGTGTTCCAGCCCTAAAATCAGTTGAAAACAAGTAAAATAGTGGTCCTAGAACTCACACAAACTAGATGAAGATGAAGAGCTTCGTCTGGACTTGCTACACGACGAATCTCGAGCCCGAATCGACCCGAATCACCCCTTTTCTCTTCTTCCTCTCTTCTCTCTTTGGCTATGTTTTCTCAAGAATAGGGAGGAAGTGGCTGCCCTCCCCCTCTAAATCCCCCATATTACAACTTTTCCCCCGTTTTAGCAAGTTTGCTCCCCGACTTCGGACTTTATTTCTTTTCTTTTTTCGTTGGCTTTAAAATAGATAAATAACCGGGCGTTAAAGCACGTAATTAAAATAGATCTACAGAAAAAACTATCATTCTTTTATATATTTTAGGTTTATATTGAATGAATTTATTTGATTTGGAATGTAACTAATATTGTGCTTGATTTTAAAGAGAGATAGATAAAACATTTAAGAGATTTAGTTGTTTCCAAAATTATAAATTGCAATCTACCTAATATACCCTTAATCACTTAATTAAATTAATTATCTACTAAATATTTACAAATTGCCATTAATGAATATCAACCATTGATCAATAGTTTAGAAATAGTTTTCTTAGTTTTCTTATAAATAGAGGTTTTCTTAGGAACCCTCCCCTATATATATATATATATATATATATATATATATATATATATATATATATATATATATATATATATCACACACACACGGATATGTTTCTTGTTTTTATAGAACTTTGACAATTAATAAAAACTAAACTACTCAAACCAAAAGTACTTTCATCTTCTAGATCACATCTTTTTTTAGTTTTTCATATTTTCAAGACACTTCTTATCCAATGTGACCTTGGGTGCGAGGATATTTCCGGCAGTACACTGTTGTTTCGGCTGTTGTACCCTGGGAGACAGACGTGTTATTGAGAAGAGGCGCAAAATTTGTTTTAAAGGACCTATGTTGAACAAAAATCCTCAATCACTATTCAACCTTTTATTAGTTCACTGTGCAGATTAAGATGAAGCTGTGAAGAATATCTAGGGTTTCGAGATTCAAGTGAAGAAAGGTCGCTCTGAAGATTGAATTTTAAATTGGTTTCAATTCATGTAAATTATGTTATTTGGTCCATATGGTTTCTATGCATTATTATAATTTTGTATTTCTCATCAATAATGTTATTATTATTTTATTAAATATTAACCAAAGTGTACCCATGTTTCCCATTAATATATTATTATTATTTTATAAATTATTAATAAAAGTTTACCCACGTAATACAGTGAGTTCCCCTACCAACTAATGAATCAGAAACAAATGAACAAGTTTGGTGTACACAAATAAAAACGGTGAAAACCCATTGCTATTTGACTTCTCCCTTTGCTTGATCAATTTTGAGACCGGTTGAACATGTAAATCACGGGTCTTAAATTCGCATTGATTTTAATTACAATATTGATTTATTTCTTTTCCATCATGTTCACCTATTTCTCTTGCATATAGTAATTTAAGAGTTTGCATTATTGTGATAGCTTTCCACCCACTAAACATGTTTCTTTTTTATCTTGTTATTTTATTAGGCATTTATCATTCACTAGTAAACGAGGTTGAATTAATTCCTCACCTCACCACACCAAGTAACTTTACACAAACACACTTCATTGCTGATTTGAAATGTAGCTTGTATATCAAAAGATTTTGCAAAGTCTTATGTTTAAACGATCTACCTTATATTGATTTTAGATTTTGTAAAGTCTTTATGTTTAAACGATCTACCTTAGAGCATTTGATTGTTAGTTTTGCTTTTCACATATTATTTTTAGGTGGTTGGATGATTTTAAAATTTTGATGAGATTGCATGGCATTGTAGTATTGTACTATGTTGTCTACTGAAATCTGAATCCGCACACCAATAATGGTAAAGCACCATATAAGGTTACTACCACAACAATAAAATATACAATAATAAATTTACCAATAAAGATATGTATTCACCAATCAAGTAGTTGTTAGATCTGAATTTTATATAACGTATATGCGGTGATTTTAGAAGTAACGTAAGTATAATGTAGAGAGCGTATATTTGCGCTCAAAAAATATATTACTCATTTTATAGAACCTATTATACTAATAGAAGTTACACAAATATATACATGTACAACTATAAAATCGTAATAGACTTCACGATTTACTAGTATTACCAGTTTTATAACGTGGGCCAGGTAAAACATTTAGGTTATTCACAAGCCGACCACGTAGAGCTAGAATCTGCTCGTACTTTGTTTTATAAACGAGCTGAGTCAAGCTTAACTTTGTAATTTGAAGGGAGCTGGCTCATGAGCTAATTTGAAGTAACATACTTCACTCTCAAAAATTTAAAGTACATGTATATGCACTATATGTAAATGTATGTATGAATGTGTGTATATATATAGGGGAGGGATATCTTGAAAGCACATTATAAATGAAAACCATTAAACCCAGAGGCTACGTATATGTAAATACATGTTACAAAGTGTACAATTAAAATTTACGTACATATAGGGGTTATGTATATGCAAGTATGTATCACCAAGTGTCCAACTAAAAGTTACGTAGATGTAACTCATACAAGTTACATATATGTAAGTTGTTCCGTCATCATCGTCGTTCCTTGGAGTTAAAATTAAAAAATATCTAATTACCTTGGAAAATAAGGTTGAAGTTTACTAAAATATACTTTAAACAATTAAAAATTTAAATCAATTATAAATTATGTGACTGGGTAGCTATGGTTTTCATGGTTTTCATGGTTTTCAATTAAAAACATGATTTTCATTTGATGGCTCTCCTATATATATAAATAATAGGAGAAAACCAATAAAATAAATATATATAAATAATAGGAGAAAACCAATAAAATAACCAATAATGTGATTGGGTTACGTACATCGTCGTTCCATAATGTTTTGTGAAAACTAGAGAAAACCAATAAAATCGGTCATATAATTTAAATTTTTTATCACCACCCTTATATTTGTGTATGCATATATATAAATAAGAGTATGGATCAAATGAAAAAACCGTAGCATGGTTTTACATACGTCACATATAGGTTACGTATACGTAACCATTTTCCATTCGATATAGTGTTACGTATACGTAAGACTCTTAATTCTCGTATTTATGTTAAACATATATGGTACAAAAATTTAAATAATCTTATAACAATTAAAATAACAAAAAAATATGAATTATGTTATGGATTCTGTGATTTTCTTTAGTTTTCATATAACTATTGATTTTCTAAGAAACCCTCCCTTATTGATCTTCAAAAGTTAAAATGATTATCACAATAATACATATATTAAAGAGTTACATATATGTAACTACAAGTTAGATATATAAACTATGGGTTACATATATGTACATCAATATTTGTCCTGTTATGATTGATAGACTTTAAATTAAAAATTATTATAACTAAAATAATGACGTTATAGCGTACTCAAATACTCTTTAGACCAATAAAAAAACAAATTATTCTTAAATTTTGTGATTTACTAAAGGTGATTTTCAAAATTTTCTCATAAGTTAGTGGTTTTCTTTTAATCATTCCATTATCAGCGTGTGTGTATATTAAAAATAAAAAAATTTGTGTTGGCACGAGTTGTAAATAACCTTCTTTCGAATGAGTTTTTTACAAGCTTTAAACTTCGATCTATTTACCCAACGAATCACGCTCTGTGATTTTGATCACGATGTAGAAAATATATTGAAATGCTGCTAAAAGTACTTCCGGAAGAAAATACTAGTAGAAAAAGTTTAACTTGTGAAAGCTTTCTAAATTTTAATGAGTATAGAGGTGTATATGTGTAATTCATTGTTACAAACGATAATAGGTTCCTAAAATATTTTGATTTTATAGTTTTTAATACCTGTTATACAAAAGAAAATGTTAAAATAAAAAAAGATAATAAATTTGAAAAAATGTAAAAGGTAATATTAACTATCAATTTCCTTAATCAATGGGTGAAATTAATTTATAATGAACATGTTTGTAAGAAAAGCATTATAATTTTTGTTCACTTTTTCAAGTTCTTTCATTTTATTTATATATTCATAATTTTTATATATAATAATATTTTTAATAAAAGTTATATCGAAAAACGATCGTCATTTTATTTTAAAACAAGTATAATATTGTTATATAAAAAATCATTCATGTAAACAATTTGTATCGATGCCTGACGTACTAGGCGTCACACCTTTCAGACATCCGCTTCTAATTTCTAACCTATCGCTATTCATTGGTTAGAGATAATGCTACTCACTACAAGATTTTTCCCCTATCGCGACGACAAATGTCGTCGCCATAGGTGCCAATTGTCGTCGCTATAGCCTATGGCGACGACATGTCGTCGCGATAGAGGTAGTAGCCGCAGTTCCGTCGCGATAGAGGTAGTAGCCGCAGTTCCGTCGCAATAGGTCAAAAATAGGCGTCGGCGTAGACCTTGTAGCCATTGTCACCTATCGCGACGACATGTCGTCGCGATAGGCTTGTCGCTATAAATTTTTTAATTCAAAATTTTAAAATAAAATATCTAACCCGAGTACCCTATGGTGACGACATGTCGTCGCAATAGGTATTTTAATATAATAAATAATAAAATGGAAAATATATTAAATTAATAAACTATTTTCTAATTTTACCTATGGCGAAGACATGTGTCGTCATAGGGTTCCTGGTTAATAATTTATTTTTAAATTTTAATTTTTCCAGGTTTTTTACCTAAATAATTTACCCAAATCAGATACGCAGAAATGAAACCTAAACATTACCAATATTTAAACGTAGATCAAACAATTCTAATTAAGTACATACCAAACAAGATAAAAGTACCAAACTAAACATATATTAAGTTTTTACAACCCTAACAAATTAACTTTCTAATTGTCGTCATCTTCATCATCTTCGTCGTTATTGGGATTATGTTTTCTTCTTTCAAATTCATTCATCCTTTCTTGCATTTCTTGCGTTTGTTGCTTTAGTGTTTCCATTTCTTTATTCGGATGTGATGATGACCCACTTGATTGTTCATAACGAGAGATATTTTTTACTTTTCGTCCAACACCTCTCGTATGACCACGCCTTTCTCCTAATGCAAGCTCTAAACATTGCATCTCATTAACGGGCAACTCTCCCGCCTCCATTTGCATTTGGGCGTATTGATTTTCAATTTTTGCTTGCAATTTTAAAGAATCAAAATGAAAAGGTATTAAGATTTTTATGAAATTTCGACAGCATAACTGTAACAAAGAAAAAACCTATCCAAATCATAACTAAATATAACATAAAATTCCAACTTTCAAGATATAAACACAACTTATCAAAACCAAACAGTTCTCAAATATGTATAGCATATAGACTACATTGGGTCAAGATCACCAAAAATAATATATTAAATACATATAAACATATGATAATAACATTCTTAACATATTAAACTTATCCAATCTTCTTCTGCCCTTTGGTTGACCCATCCTGACCCTTCTCTGTAATGCGACCTCCTCCACGTTTCGACGTAACTTGGGGTCCCGGTTTGTTGCTCCTATTAAAAACAATATTCATAATAACATAAAAGAATTAATAATACATAATTAAATAATATATGTTTTTTACCTGAAGATATCGTCTTTGAGCATATGATCGACTACCATGCAGACTTGGATAGAGTTGTTTTGCCCTATTATCTACGCCTTTTTCAGAAAGGCGTTTATGTTCTTCACTTGAGAAAAACTCAACCACCCGCTCCCATGACTCCCGACTTTGACCTTCAGGTGGATTATTTAAAACATGCTCAATATTATCATAGCCTCCATGATTTAAGAAATGTTGTTTCATATTATATTTTCTATCTCGAAATGCTCGCTGGCAATCCATATGGATACCAAGTTGGATTCCATGCCAATGGTCTGAACCACGATAAGCTTCTAAATTAAAATATTCCTGCAAAACAGAATAGTTAGAAATATATAAAAGTTATGATTACTAAATTACAAATAAAAGACTACATAATACTCACCTTCAGAAAATTAAACAATGATATCTTAAACGTATCAGGGACTTTTTTCCAAGAGGGATAATGAAAAGGAGCAGTGGCAACATGATTGGATAATGCTCTAACAAATAATTGACTATTTTCTCCCACAACTTTAAATGTTTCCCTGTATGATCAAATTCCACGGGCAGTGGTTGTTGTTGTTTGCAGCCCATTTCTCATATAAATTAAATTCCTTCCTTTTGATCGTCTTTCTTAGCTGACGCTATATTAATATAAAAAATCAAAAGGTTAGTAACATTTAAAATATATTTAAAATTTAAACATTAAGTTACATGATTGGCAACTGGAAGGAAGAGTATATCCATGCCCGTGGGGATCCCTACCCCCGCCGTCACCACCATGTGATCCTGCTATGGTGAAGACATAACCTGCAATAAAATCATGTGTCACTTTAATAAGAAATAGAATAAATGTAACATTTTCATAAGAAATTAAATAAAGTGTTCTTAATACATACAATCAATCTGAGT